>VMDO01002178.1:96765-176602 GCA_007922755.1 Pedetes capensis
TTTTTTTTTTTTTTTTTTTTTTTTTTTTTTTTTTTTTTTTTTTTTTTCTCTCCCTTCCTGCAGTATGATCACTGCTATGGTCTTTTTCAGAGGAGGTGCTTGGGAGTTAGGATCTAGAGAAAACATAAAAAAGGAAAGAAAAAAGGCCTTCATTTGGCCAAATCTGGCTCCTAATATCTTTAACCAGTTCCCGAATTAGAAAGCTTTTCTGTACATTTTCTTCTATTTTTCTTGCTTTTTTCCCTTACATAATGAAATTAAAACTTTTGGAGCCCACAGTTGACATTTTTCAGAAAATTGAGTTATCAAGGCAGTAATTATTTCACGGGGAGATAAAACTCTCATAGCCCTAACTGTCAAATAGGGCCCTTTTCAGATTTTAATTACAAAATAAAATTAGTCTGCTCTTCCTCGGAATGGTTTGTGAGTGGTTAAACAGAGCTTTCCCCCAGTACTGGTGGTCGTCAAACTCTGCTAATTAGCAATGCTGAGAAATTCCAGTTAACAAGGACATTCTCCAAGACTGCAGGTTCCCTGCCGTTTGCCTTCATTTCCATAAGAAGATTAAGAGAGGAGGGGAACACACTCAAATGCAGATGCAGAAAAGGAGCGTTTTTTAACAAGCATCATAATAGTAAGATGCTTGGCTAGTTCTCACCTAATTACTGCAAGTTAAACCTCTATTTGCCACTAAGAAGAAAAAATAAGTCTACAGTCCCCAATCTCCACAAAATTGTTAGTTGGCTTCACATGTAATACTTGAGGAGGGATAAGAGAGTTTAGGAGAGAAAAATCAGTGTAAAAGATTTTGAAATAAAATTGAGTTACACTTAGCAGTTAAGGCTTTTTGGCCAGGGCCAATAGCAGAACAAAATAAAATTAGAATATTCCAGGAGTATGCATTTTTGGTTCCTAGTTACCAATATTGTGCTAAAAGTGTGTAGCTTTTTTGCTGCCCATGGAAGGGAAGTGTTACATTCTCTTTACACTAAGCACTTTCAATTTTCATAAATTGTGCCAATGGTAACATTTTAAATTCTCAGAGGATGAAGCACCCTGTTCCAAGTCTTTTTTTTTTTTGATTGTCTAGTAGTCAGTGGTGTATTGTTGTTAGTACTGTAGCCATCTATTATAAACCTAAAACAAGATTGCTTCTGTCATCTGTTGGGGTTGTTAATAGTTATTAATATATTTAGGGGGCAGTGATGGTGCTGAACTGAAATCCAGTGGCCGGTGATCTGATTTTTTTAAATACATATGTTGTTTAAAAAAAAAAAAACCCTAATGAGAAAATTGTTTCTCCTATCATCATCTTCTTTAATCTTATTTTTATAGCATATTATTATGCATAAACACTAGCCACAGCTAGTTTATTGCCTTGATAAGTATAGCACACTTAATTAAAATAAAGCTGTAAATAAATGCAACCAATGATAACACAATTGTAAGGTATTTCCACAGCTTATTTATATGATAAAAGCAATTCACAAAAGACCTAGCCAGCTTCTTTACCCTCTTAAGTGTACTATTATAGAGTCCAGGCACAGACTGTGCATCTAAGAATGAGTAAAAGCTTTTATATATCATCCCAAGGAAAAATTTGTGCCTCTTACTGCTATTGCTTCAGAGAAAGATGGAGAGATTAGAAATATTTGCTTGTATAACTATCCGTTATTAATATTTATTTTAATAAATATGCACTATGGTTATCCATACCAACCCTTGTTTTTTCCCTCAGACTTAATTATCCATACGCTTTTTAAAGTTTTCGGAATAATGCTATTAAGCGCAAACCAATGCATACACAATCATAAAGTGAATGCCTGGTCTGCCCTTCGTGGCGCCTGGACAATCATAATTCATTCATATGTTGAATCTTATAATTTGTACTTATTTTTTCCCGGAGTTTAACCTCCCACTTATCTTGAGGTTGTATGTACATTTCCAAGTTAAGCAAATTAAATATGATTCTTATGATTTGGTTCCACAGCTTATATGATATGTTAACTTTGCTTTTGTTTAGATTATGTGTAATTAGTTTGATCTTCAATCCCCCTCATTTTTTTTTTTTACTTTAATTATTTCCACACACCTTTTAAAGGTAAAAGCAATAGTCTTGGGAAAGTGAATCCACCAGCAGGGGGCGCAGCAGCCACATCCCTGGAATCAGTCGCGCTGAAAAGTCGGTGGCCGCCTTCTTTTCTCCAGATCCAGTCACCTTTTCTCTAATCCCGAGAGATCCGTACTTAGTTTAATATTACACCTCGATTAAGCAGAAAATATTGCTTTATTTTGAAGAGTATCAAATATTTACGCGTTTCGCAAATCAGTCTCACCCTTTCCAGGATCCCCAAGAACTAAAGCAAAGCATAATTTAACAGAAAAAGTAGAACCTGCGGGGAAGGGAAGGCTGATTGTTAATTTATTAAGAAAAGTCTGCAAGGTTCTCGTTCACAGCTTTTCTGGGTCTCTAGTGGGCATCTTTAGCGTGAGGGTGACAATAACGGACTAGCCTGGGAGGGCAGGAATCAAAGAAGCTGGGGAGGGGGTGATTGTGGGAAGGAGGTTCCTAAGGAACTAAACAATGCTCAGTTTGTAGACATAATAAAAGGAACGTGGCCAGCAGATAGTATTCAGTACATTTTCTTAGGGTGAGTAAGGGTGGATCAGGGTTGAGGGGGCGGAGAGAGTGTTATAGAAGAAAGAAAATAAGTAACCCTGATGGTGTAAGCCCTTTATTAAAAAAGAAATGGCATCAGTTTTTCCCCCTCCTTCACTCCCCCTCCCCTCTGTAGTCAAGTGCATTTTGGCCACAAAGATCCCAACAAGAGAGTGGAAAGAAACTTAGACGGGGCTTTGTTTGACTCCGTGTCGCGACAACAAGGGAAACAAAACTACCTATTTGTAACGGACGTGGTGCCCTCGCGCTCCGCTTTGAGCACCCACCTATTGAAATCTTTACGTCGGGGACAATGGCAGAGCGGCTAAAATTACCCTCTCGGGCCCTGGCGGGCGAGATTCCTGCGCCTCCACCCCACCCTCCTCCAGCCGGGCCGCGGGCCTCCCCCCCGCGCCCCCTGCACCTGTCCCTGCGGCGCGGGCCCCGCCTCCCGGGCCCGGAGCCCCTGACCCGCGCGGCCGGGCCTCTGCTGCCACCGCCGCGCAGGGCAGCGGGGGAGAAGCCAGGCTGGCTCCGCTCGCGCCCTGGGAACTCTGCGTGGGAGGGAGTTGTGAGGCCGAGGGGTGTCAGGAAGTTGGGGTGACCTCCCCCACCGCCCGCACTTCTTTGTGCACTCCCGTCCCCCTGCCCTCCTCCACCCCAGGGAGCCCCGCAGCCCTGAAAACCTCCTCGGGGGAGGCCGAGAGGAGTGGGGAGAAGGGACGAGAACGCAGGCCTCGCCTTTGCACCGGCGAAGGGGCACGGACGGGTGGGGGTTGCGGCTGGGCTAAGAGCGCGCGCCGTGGTCCCCGGGCCGGAGCGGGGGCGGGCGGGGAAGCAGCTCCTGCCGAGGCCCCGCGGCCTCAGCCCCGCCGCCGGCCGCTCGGGGTTCGTTTTGGGAACCGAGGAGGTGGGGTGGCGCAGGGCGGGCGGGGTCGAACTTCTCGTCGGGCGGCGGGAGCCGGGCTGGAGGAGCCCGAGCGCCCGAGCCGGGCAGGCCGCGGGCGGCGGGAGAACAATGGGCCGCCAGCCCCGCACGGCCGCCCGCCCGAGACGCCCGCCGGACGGCGGCCCGGGGCCTCGCGCTCTGCCCCCCGCCACGCCGCGGCCGCTTCCGGCGCCCAGTCCTCGGCTTAGCTCCCTGCACCGAAAAGTGAATCCGCGTTGAGTTTCGGGGCCCCGCGGCCCGGCGCTGTTTACCCACGGCCTCCGAACAGGCGCGCGTGTGACCTGTTGCTGCGCTGGGGACCGAGGTTTCCCGAGGCTGCGGGCGGCGGGCCGCGGCCCCCTCCCTCCCCGCCCCCCGCGGCCGGCGCGCAGGCCCCGCCCCCTTTCATGCAAAACCCGGCGGCGAGGCCGGGCCGGGCGCGGGAGCCGCGGCGCTGATTGGCCGCCGGGAACCCATTTATTCCCTGACAGCCCCGTCACATGGACGGTTGTCTATTAACTTGTTCAAAAAAGTATCAGGAGTTGTCAAGGCGGAGAAGAGAGTGTTTGCAAAAGGGGGAAAGTAGTTTGCTGCCTCTTTAAGACGAGGACGGGAGAAAGAAGAGGAGAGGGAAAGAAAGGAGAGAAGTTTGAGCCCGAGGCTTAAGCCCTTTCCAAAAAATAACAACAACAATCGGCGGCGGCGGCCGGGGCGGAGGCAGCGCTTTTTTTTGATCCTGATTCCACTCTGCTTCTCCCGGTCTCTCTCTTTTTTTCCTCCCCCGAATTATTCTTCGTCCGGCTTTCTCGCGGCGCCCCCGCCCGCTCCCTCCTCCGCGCCCCCCGCCCGCGGGCCCCCCAAGTCCCGGCCGGGCCGAGGGTCGGCGGCCGCCGGCGGGCCGCGCGCAGCGCCCGCATGTACAACATGATGGAGACGGAGCTGAAGCCGCCGGGCCCGCAGCAGAGCTCGGGGGGCGGCGGCGGCGGCAACTCTACCGCGGCGGCGGCGGGCGGCAACCAGAAGAACAGCCCGGACCGCGTGAAGCGGCCCATGAACGCCTTCATGGTGTGGTCGCGCGGGCAGCGGCGCAAGATGGCCCAGGAGAACCCCAAGATGCACAACTCGGAGATCAGCAAGCGCCTGGGCGCCGAGTGGAAGCTGCTGTCGGAGACCGAGAAGCGGCCGTTCATCGACGAGGCCAAGCGGCTGCGCGCGCTGCACATGAAGGAGCACCCGGATTATAAGTACCGGCCCCGGCGGAAAACCAAGACGCTCATGAAGAAGGATAAGTACACGCTGCCCGGCGGCCTGCTGGCCCCCGGCGGCAACAGCATGGCGAGCGGGGTCGGGGTGGGCGCCGGCCTGGGCGCGGGCGTGAACCAGCGCATGGACAGCTACGCGCACATGAACGGCTGGAGCAACGGCAGCTACAGCATGATGCAGGACCAGCTGGGCTACCCGCAGCACCCGGGCCTCAACGCGCACGGCGCGGCGCAGATGCAGCCCATGCACCGCTACGACGTGAGTGCGCTGCAGTACAACCCCATGACCAGCTCGCAGACCTACATGAACGGCTCGCCCACCTACAGCATGTCCTACTCGCAGCAGGGCGCGCCGGGCATGGCGCTGGGCTCCATGGGCTCGGTGGTGAAGTCCGAGGCCAGCTCCAGCCCCCCCGTGGTTACCTCCTCCTCCCACTCCAGGGCGCCCTGCCAGGCCGGGGACCTCCGGGACATGATCAGCATGTACCTCCCCGGCGCCGAGGTGCCGGAGCCCGCCGCCCCCAGCAGACTGCACATGAGCCAGCACTACCAGAGCGGCCCGGTGCCCGGCACGGCCATTAACGGCACACTGCCCCTCTCGCACATGTGAGGGCCGGGCCACGAACCGGAGGGGGAGAGGTTTTCAGAGAAGAACAAGGGAAATGGGAGGGATGCAAAAGAAGAAAGTAAGAAGCAACGTGGAAATTTTAACAACCTGGTACGCTCAAAAGAAAAAGAAAAAAAAAAATCTCATCACCCACAGCAAATGACATCTGCGGAGGAGAATACTAATCCCATCCAAACGCACGCAGAAGCCGCGATGCCGGCAAGAAAACTTTTATGAGAGATCTTGGACTTCTTTTGGGGGGACTATTTTTGTACAGAGAAAACTGGGGGGTGGGTGGGAAGGGCGGGAGAATGGACCTTGTATAGATCTGGAGGAAAGAAAGCTACGCAAAACTTTTTAAAAGTTCTAGTGGTACGGTAGGAGCTTTGCAGGAAGTTTGCAAAAGTCTTTACCAATAATATTTAGAGCTAGTCTCCAAGCGACGAAAAAAAGTTTTAATATTTGCAAGCAACTTTTGTACAGTATTTATCGAGATAAACATGGCAATCAAAATGTCCATTGTTTATAAGCTGAGAATTTGCCAATATTTTTCAAGAGGCTTCTTGCTGAGTTTCGATTCTGCAGCTGAAATTTCAGACAGTTGCTAACGTGGAACGAAGGAAATTACTCAGATTTGGACATTTTAATTGTTAAAAAAATTGTACAAAAGGAAAAAATTAGAATAAGTGCTGGCAAAACCATCTTCGTGGTCTTGTTTAAAAGGGCAAAAAGTTTTAGATTGTACTAAATTTTTAACTTACTGTTGAAAGCAAAAAAAAAAAAAAAAAGGCCATGCAGGTTGACATTGTTGGTAATTTATAATAGCTTTTGTTCAATCCCACCTTCCCGTTTTGTTCAGATAAACAAAACCAACATGAAATTACTGTGTTTGAAATATTTTCTTATGGTTTGTAATATTTCTGTAAATTTATTGTGATATTTTAAGGTTTCTCCCCCTTTATTTTCCGTAGTTGTATTTTTAAAAATTCGGCTCTGTATTATTTGAATCAGTCTGCCGAGAATCCATGTATATATTTGAACTAATACCATCCTTATAACAGGTACATTTTCAACTTAAGTTTTTACTCCATTATGCACAGTTTGAGATAAATAAATTTTTGAAATATGGACACTGAAAGTATGGTTGAGTCTTTCATTTATTTGGATAACACCGATTTTACTAACTTCTTGGGGAATTATAACACTGTTCAACCCCAAAAGCAAAATACTAAAAGCGTTGCTATTATCAGCAACATGCTAATGTTAACTGCAAAAGAGAGAGTGAGAGAGAGATGGCTGGATGATTTAATAACTGCTCTGGAAAAACTGAAATGCTTTATCATTTCTAAGATGGAAACTAGAGACATATATTGTAAATCCACCCCCTCCTTTTCTAAGCAGCATGAATAAGCATAATGGGGACTTATACTTAACTGATTTGTGCCACTTGTTGCCAGAAAGGAGTCAATTCTGAAATTTTTCATGTAGCTTAGCAGATGGGGTATTGAGCCAAATCAGAACCAGGTTGGCTGGTTTTGTTTTCATTTTCTTCACTGCACAATGGCCCTTTGAAACCTGGTTCTGGGGGAAATGATGCTTCTTGTGTCGGAATAATTGCAAAGTAGACATGCAAAGTGTTCATCTGTTGGGTGGATGTTTGGATGACTCTGGCCCTGCTATTGTCTGAGAGGAAACAAGTGGTTTGCTTTCTTTGTTCCTTGACTTCATAAACTTTCTCCTCTACATTTTCCCGTTTAGGGGCGAGGGAAAGCAAAGAACGGCTTGCAGAATTCCCCGATTTAACCATGGATATAGTTTATTATTATTTATTTTCTTTCTTTTTTTTTTCCCCTTTCTCTCCCTTCCCGAATTCCATTTCTTAAATTGGCAACGTGGGTCCAAGCCTGTAGCCCCAAATCGGATAATCTCTGCAGCTGATAACAAGCAAAAGAGAAGCCAGGCAACAGCCATATTAAAGAAGAAAGCAGCTCTGAGGTAGACGTTTTACTTTGTCCGGTCTAATCACATTTGGAGATGATTAATGCTTTTAATCTGTTAACTGTTTTACTACAGTAGTAGAGGAGTAGGGGGAGGGGAAGTGGGTGGGGAAGCCAGATTGGATCTGTTGTTTTCTTTTGCCCTAGGAAGGGTAAAGAAAGGCTATAGTTGTCCTCAGTGGGAGCGGAAAAGTTCGGAAAATCGTCATGGTCTTTGAATTAGCAATGCTTCTGCATCACAACTGACCCTCGCGGAGAAACTGTGACCTAGTCAGGGCCTTTTTAGTTTACTACTTGCTTGGCACCAAGGGCACCAAGAAGCAAGAGTCGGGCATCCTTAGGAGTGCAGATTTGCTTCCCACAATTTCTAGAGCTGTGTCAACATGAAACAACTTTGAAGAAGTTGGAATCAGGCAGCACCTTCCACCCTTAAGTAGATTCCCCGCCGCAGCCACTAAGTTAGCTCAGCCTCTCAGTTTGCATCTTCGAGTTTCCAAGAAAAGATTTCTTTCGTGAGGTGTTGCTAATGTTAGTTCTGGGATGAGTTGGGAGTATCTTATTTTCTCTATTTATATTTATTCTGGATTACTTCGTTTTGAGTGTATATTGGTTTTTATGTACTTCTTTCTCCTCGTTTTTAGGATAATATTTTACTGGGAAGGGACAGTCATTATTCCAGTTCCCAATCGAAACTAGGCATTTCCCCCCTCCTAATTAATGCAGAGACTCTAAAAGAATTTCCCCCGGCCTGGCCACCCATTGTAATGCATATACGGATTATTCACGTGGTAATGAGCACATTCGACAGTTCTCTCTCACACATATGAATAAAAGAAACTTTGAATAAAGATCCAAATGATCGTGCTGAGGTAGTGAGAAGGATATTCCTGGAATTTGAGTCAGTCAATGATATAGGATATATACATTTGAAAATAAAAATACTAGAAATATATAAGAGTTTAGAGTAATTGCACTGTTGACCTCCCAATTTAAAAAAAAGAAAGAAACAAACAAAGAAAAAGGCCCACAGAGTCAGACTAAGGAGCAACGTTTTGGCAAAATGCTCAGATTCAAATGTTTTGCCAGAGGAAAGCACAGTATTTTGAAAAGTTGAACTAGTTCAGAATGATAGTCACTCTGCATAGAACAAGAGAACTCCCAATCCCCTTCTATCCCTCCCAATCGCCAAACCAAACAGTGGAAAAGTAGAGGCCAAAGTATTTTCTTTGCGGTTATAAATGCTTTTGATAAACTGCATCCAAAGAAAATGATACATATCTCATTGCATCATTCATTTGATTGAGTAAAATGGTTCCCCAAGATGCTTAATTTCATGGCTGGATTAATATTGAGCATATAATATTTCCACAATAACGTGATCTTCAGAAAAGGGGTAAACCCATAAACTTGCCCAGCAGTGATTATCTCCTAGTGTTGAAGATAGTTGTTGAGTGTTTCATTCTTTCCTCGGGATATTATTCTGTTCAATGAAACCACTTAATTTTCAGTCAAAGGGGGTGAATTTCAATGTTTCATAAACCTTATACACAAAATAGAAATGTGCAAAAGGATGAGATTATAGTCTGTTCTCCAATTTTTTTTCTCTCTCAACAACCGCCCCCTCCATACTTTAAATAAAGAGCGTTAAAATATTTTGCTGAGCTGTAGTAGATTAGCGAGGTTTCTTTGCCAATGCTGGGAAGCTGGTATTACAGACTGTCCCAGGGGGAAATGGCTCACATTAACCACTAAATGAATATTTGACAAGGGCTCATTCGGAGGTATTATTACTATAAACGTGTCCCTACTGGACTTTTCAAGGGTCAAAGAGCAACACTTCAATTAATTATTTAGACTGCTAGTAGATTTGGTTGTAATAGCTGTACTTATTTCTGGAAACTGACACATTCTTACAGTAGGAAAATCTCAGGAGGTTCTTTTCCATCAGTAACATCTTAGATTGAAAAACACATAGCGCCCTAGCATTCTAGAGCTGTCTTTTTCATAAAATCTTTTCCTGACCTGGGAGAGGGAATCAGTCTCTTTTTATTTCTTGGGTAATTAAAAAAAAAAACAAAGAACATAATAATTTATCTTAATTTCCACATTATGACTATCAAGGTCTTTCAGGGATTGGCAATGTGGGGAGAAAGAGGAGGGTACTTATTTATAACTTTTGCCTTTTAGACGTCACAAGATTTCATAGACCCCAGCAGGCCCTGAATTTAAGCAGGATACACATTCTTGTTTGCCAGTAAAATCTGGGGTTTCAAATGGAATGCTCCATGGCCTTGACTACACGGAGTTCTAGTAGTGGCAAAGTAAATTGAGGTACAAGGTAGGTCCCTCCTCTCCCACCTATTGGTCTGAACACTGCAAGGTGCAGTGGGGGGGGGGAGTGTTATATTTCTGCCTTGTCATAAGTTCCTCACGACCCTAGATAAAATGGTAAGGGAATGATTTTGAGAGTAAGATTCCTTGACAATAATATAAATTGAATGAATAAGAGATAAAGGGGGGTGTGGGAAGCAGTAATTACAAACCCAATTCATTCAGCTTTTCAGAACTTTTGTTGTGGGAGCTCCATTGACGGTTGAGCTGCCAGTTTTCTCACATTAAAAGGAACTGATCAGCGCCTCAGGGGAACAAGGAATACCGCTTAACTGCATAGTGATGGGGTCTTCATTTAGAACCATTACAGGAAGAAAATTAAATAGTGCCTTTGTGTGCACAAGGTTTACTTTCCAGCAGCTAACAGTTTATAGCTAACTGCTCAGAGATTGAAGTTTGACTATGGTTTGATCGCTGGCTAGTTGGTACTGCTTATTTATTTATTTATCTGTTGTAATTGAAAGAGCTTTCTATCCACGATTCCCCCCTTCATTTCTTGCTCTTGGAGAGTTTTGAAAAACAAGTCCTTATATTTTTCTTTGTGGAGAGTTTTCTTTGCCATGAGCTCGTTTAGCAAAGACTGGTGCTCACATTTCCCACTCATTATTGCTTTAAAATAATTTGTATCCTTTCTTTCTTTCTTTCTTTCTTTTTTTCTTTTTTCTTTTTCCCTGCGGCATTTTCTTGTTCTCAGACGTAAGACTGTAACTGTGCAACTGGGGTTGGAGACACAGACTGACTTGATATTCTTTGCCTTCTTTTTGACCTAAGTTGGAAGATAGCTGGATGGAGCTCCCTAGGGACCCTGTCTATGAGGTGGATCCTTTAAAGAAGGGAGCAGAGGGAGAAACTCGTACCTTTGCTATGAAAATCTGGATAGAAGCTAAAGGGACACAACTTGTGGAGGTCTAGAGGAAGAAGCTGGGGACAGTTTTCCGAAGAGAGGGAAAATGCCCAAACTAGAGAATTTGGTTGATGTCTGTCTTATCTGTCTTCTATTAAAAACTTTCCTGGAAACCTGCCGTGTGGTGCCAGCGCTCTAAACCTCCTCTGTCTTCTCAGGATGCTGTTCAGTTTTACAATTCTTGATTTCAGTTTGTATGTTTTGCTGCTGTGGCCTTTAGGAAATAATGGACTTGACTTTCTTGTTTTGACTAAAGGGACTTCCCTTTGGAATGGGGAGGATTAAGCCTGAGATTTCTCCGGGCAAGGCAAGGAGCTCTCTTTCCGCAGGCAGGTCCAGAGGGATTTTATTTTATGTTTTGGCCTAACGGTGATATTTCCGATTCCTTGAACGCTGTTTTCGGTTTCCCTCGGAAAGCAGAACGTCTTTTCATTTGGGGACGCAAAGATATTTGTGTTTCTGGGCATTTGGGCTACTGCTGCTTGTTCTCTGCACAGCAGTGTCAGGTGATTAAAAGCTCAACGGAGTCGCTCGTCCCCTGGCCTGTCCGCCTCCCCGTACAGCGGGCACTGCTTTATCAAGATTTTGCTGCTTCGAGCGAGCACTTCCCTCCCTCTTGCGGCTCGGTGCGGAGCTGGGCTGTGCGGCGCCGGCCTCCCCCCGGCCGGCTGCCGAGCAGAGCGCACAGCGCCCACGCCGAGCGAGCGAGCGGACGCGCAGGCGGTGGAGACCACGGCCCAGCTGCACCCGGCCGGGAGCTGACGTCACCGCGGCCCTGGCCACGGGCCCCGTGGGGCTCCCAGGAAGGGGCTCTGCGGGGCTCCAGGTCGCCCTGCCCAGCCTCTGCCCAGACGCTGCCTCTCCTCTCCCGCGGGCGGGCACGGCCCCCATCAGCCCAGGCTGGAAAGACGCTGGTGCTTCCCGAGCCGAGCCCAGCGCTGTCCACGTTGACCTCCTGACCCCGGAGATGGCTCTGGGCCCCAAACGTCCCGAATTGGAGGCTGTTGACTCCAGCCCTTTTCTTTTACGGGGTTGTTTGCTCCTCTCCACAGTGGTCCTTCCCTGTCGGAGGCCGTGGACTGTCGCCTGGGCTCCCGGGAACCCTGGGCTCCTGCAGGACCGGAGCAGGTGGAAGGGGAAGAGGCCGACCTGCGCCTCCTCGCTGAGGAAACAGGGAGGGCAGAGCTCCTGGCACCGAGCAGCTGTAACGCACAGCTGTGCCATTTCCCCGCCGTCCCGCAGAATTAGGTGCTAAGGAAGGGAAGCGATCCCCATGGTAGCCTGCAGACCTAAAGCCAGACTTCTGGGCCTTTCTCTCCCTTCTGGTCCTGGGCAGGCACACTGGCCTTGCGAGGCCTCCCTTCCTCACTTCTCCAGTGCCCTCTCCGACTTGGGGCTGGCCTAGGAAGTTATTATCTTCCAAACTTGCCATCCTTGTCGCTTTCCGAAGGGAGGGAAACTGGCACTCCGGGCAGGAGCAGCCCCCACCAGGAGACGACAGAAAAATAATTACTGTATTAAAAGAAGCTGTGAATTCTTCCCGAGGGTTCTTATCGCTGGCGGCCAGGCCAGCAGGGGGACTGTGCCCCCACCCCCACCTCATGACGTCAGGGCCGGGCAAGGCCTCCTGGATGGAATGATTCGTTTGAGTGTTCCAGAAAGGGCAATCCGAAGGCTTGGAGGGTCAGGCCGGTGAAGCCGGTCTCCATCACCACTGCCCAGCCCAGCTTTGGAGCTCCCGAGACTCCTGGTGCCCAGAGCATAGCCGAATACGCGAGAGGCCAGAGACTCCAGTGCGCCTAGAGTCCAACACGCCCCACTCACCTCCGCAGCACGCCGAGAGGAGCAGTCTTTTCCCTAGTATATACTTCCAAAGTTATGTGATTCGCTACATAGAATTTGTTGTTGGATCTGAAGGAGTTGGCTTTGTTGTGTCTGTGTTTTGCCTTCAGATGGAGGCAAATTTACACCAAAAGGCTTACATAATGCACCCTAGCTTTATTTTATTTAACCCTGCCTAAGTTTAAGCAGTGATTAAAGATTCGGACTTGGAAGAGTTTTCTGGTTCTGATATCACCATGGTTAGGACGGCGGCTCCCCGCTTCCAACTCTTACGCCATTTCCATTTTCTCTTTCCCCTCCACTTCGAATTATTTATTTGGCCTTTAACAATCTTTTCAGAATCAACTATTGCTAAGAGAACTTCTTTGAACTGTAACTTAAAACGCAAATGAGAGAAAAGACATTTGGTGGGTGAAAAGTATGTAACATGGATAACATTATTTGTTGGTAGAAAGCACCTTGGCATTTCTGGGATTTGCACTTCCCAAGTTTCCTTTTCAGCACTCACATCCGATTAACTCATTGGATGCCCTTGGCTGGGAAGGATCCTAGGCCTTATGTCTCATATTGGCCCAGGATCTCACAGAATAACGATCTAGCAAGAATTAGCCAATATTTTGCATGCAGTCACTCACATCCAGGTCGATTTGACTATCACACTTAACAGCTCAAATCTGTGTTCCTGCCTAACATTACAGTTTAATGAGTCTGAAATCCCAAGTGGTGAACCTGCCTTCTCCTTCTCAAGGTCCTCCCGCCTTTTCTTCTCCTTCCTTCCACCTCCAAGGGAGATACCTTAAAATCAAGTTTCCCTGTGAGAGTTTGTTTACCCCAACTTCTGTTAAGTGAGGCTAACAGTCTCTCATCAGCTTTCTAAACACTCTCTCATCAGCTTTGTGAAATGGTGCAAAAACATCTTGGAATCCAAGATGGGAAAGTAAACCTGAGCATATGGAGGGACAACTTCGTTGTCAGGAAATTGATTTAAATGTTTAGCTTACACTTCAGCGCCAGTTGTTTCTCTTACTACCCGCTCTTTCTTCCCTCGCTGCCCACTCCTGGTTCTTGGATACCCTGCCCTCTATTAGCAAGCTGGTTCCCAGGCATAAATTATGAATGCATATCAAGCAGGCCTTTCTGATAAAGTAAATCAGGGCTCTTCTCTTTTGCATGTTTCTGCTTTTATTCCCATGGAAACTTCTCCCTGTCCCAGGAACACTGGCATTCTACAAACTTCCTATCCCTGTATGAACTAGAGAGGTATGTATGTTCTCAACAGAAAGAATCAGGTAAAATTTTTCTCCCAGGAAGCAGTACAAGTTAAGGATACCAAATATTTCATGGTTAGTTGCACGAGCTTCCAAATTAGCTGCATATAAAGTATTTTAAGATTTTTTGGGGGGGCTGTCACTGGCTGGCAATACTCATTTTTGTGTGTGTGTTGGTTTGAAAAGCAGGAAGAAATGTAATGAATTGAGTGCTGTCAGAGATGTCTTCTGTTTGAACAATCTGCGATGGGCTGAATGGCAGGGACTCCCTCATCCAGTGCAGGTGCAGTAGAGCCGGGGAAAGGGGGAGGGGGGCACCCTCTGTTCAGTCAAAAAGCACCATTCTCCACAATAGACCACACACTGACAGCCAGCGTGACATCAACTCACACTTTCATACTTTTTCCCCTATCCATAGTTCTGAGTTCACAAAGTGGCCATACAGTAGCCTTGGTTAGGTTCTTTTAATGAACATTTTGTGGCTCCTATGGCCAACATTGAAATCTACTGAACCCTGGGAGGAACAAATAGATTTTTAATCGTGAATCCCCAACCAAAATGTACAGCCATAGATATTAAAAGTAAGCTGATTTCCCTCCCTTTCCCAACACCCATGCTCACAACCGCCCCAGATGAGCTATGATCTGAAAACTCCAAGTTAAAAGTTCTTCTAAGACTATTTAGGTTCCAAGACCCTGCCTTCCATGTCCTGAGAGATCAAACAGGAAAGGAGAGAAGGCATGGATTTCATGTATTTGTTTAAATTTGAAAGAACCTCTAGTATTTTATTATGCTGCATGAGAGGGCTAATCCTGCAAATGAACGGACATTAATCTTGTGGAGTGGAGTCCTGTCCCCTTTTGAATTGGTTTTACTGGGGAGAGGGGTGGGGAGGAAGGGCAGGGGGGGCTAGGAAAGGCGGCAACTGTTTCAAAACTCTGGACAAAGATGCGACCACCCTCTGGCTGCCCTGCTCCTGCAAGGACCAGACCTTCAAAGATTGCGCTTTACAGTTGTGTGAGGCCAGGCCTTGGTGCCTCAAGTTTTAAAGGGACTTGGTCAAGAAGAGGGTGCTGCAAGAGAAACTATTCTAGGCAGTTCCCCCTTCCTGCACCCATCCCATGCCACTCCGTTGGCCTCGACCTCCCTGCCACTTCTTAGTCTGGAATCTGAACATTTTAGCAGAACCACACAGTGGGAAGGAAAGGCAGGCAAGGACAGCACCCTCAGCACCACCGCCACGCCTGCCAGGTCCCCACCACCCTGCCACTAGCTGACTTCCCACTGCGCAGTGACTTGCTGAAGCATCTCGCTGAGCAAAATTACTCCCTGCTTACTTATTTAAAAAAAAAAAATCGATGTAGTAGATACTTTTTTTTTTCATGCCAGGACCAAAACATCAACTTTCCAGACACCCACCCCCTCCCATTCTGGAGCAAAATGTGTTTATCATTCGCCTAAACACTGTACTGTGGGTGGGGGCAGGAACAGGCAGATCTCCCAGGACAGCGGTCGCAAAACCCTTGGGCGAGGAAAGGAGGAGTCATCGGGGTCCGATGGGAAGGGGCTCAGGACAAAGGGATTTGATGGGCAGGATGAGTAAAGGCCAAATTCTTTAAAACCTCAAATGCCATAGGACGAGGTGAGCGTGAGGGCTTCGAAGTCCACCGCTTGTGACTTCTACTAGTTGCTGAGTAGCCCGCTGTGGGTATGCCCACGGCGCCTACTAAAGACGAGGACTAGGAGAAGAGGTGTCCCCTGCCTCTCGATCCACAGCCCCCGCTACTTGATAGCTAAAGCATCTTCCGGCCGGTACACACCCACAATTAATCTTTCTTATTAAAGCCTCCATTCTGTACCCAAGGGGCGACTCAAACCTATTTAGATTTCCTTGGTTGGCTGCACAAATTTAAGTGGGCAAAGAGTTATAAACCTAATAACAGAGGGCGAGGGAGAATGATTTGAGTAGAGAAGACGCGCGGTTCACTAGCAGAGGGAGGATGCTCTGGGTCTCGCCCACGTCGGGCATCTTCCTCGAAAAGCTGGACGGCTCTGGGAAGGTCCGGGAGCCTCAGCGCGCACCCCGCACCCCACACCTGCCCTCACCCCTTCGCTCGGCTCTCAGGCACCCTTGCTTGCGAAGGTGCCTCCTCCGGATTTCTTATAAACCCCTCCCCGAAAGGCAGAATTCTCAGAGTATCCCGAACCAGGGAACTTGCAGGGAACCAAGGAAGGTTTGCACTGTTTGCAATTAATTGGGAATAATTAACACTGGAGACCGTTAATCACCGCTTTGCCGCTCGCTCCCTCCTTTCGGGTCTGCGGCGTCTGCCTCCTTCTCTCCCGCCGCCGACGCGGGTGGGTTTGCTGGCGAAAGTGAAGACGTCGCGGTAGCTGTCACCCAGTTCGGCTGTACTTTTTTAAGCGCTTGCATATTGTTTGATTACTAATTCGAGTTAATATGATCTTTATGGCAACACAACAGTGGATAATTGGCCTTTTTTTCTGAACAACAATGTAAATCACAATCGCTTTATTATTTAATAACGTCAAACGCTTCGTTGGATTGGCCCCGACCGAGAAGACCTTTTCTTTCTAGACAGTGTTGTGGAGAAAGAACAATGAAGATCTAATTGTGGAGATTTCATAAGTTGGCTCCCGTAAATGAACAGCTTAGATATGGAAGTTCCAGCAGATGTGGGCACTATTCGCTGTAGAAATTCTGCACCCCCTGGCCCTGTATACACAGCCCAAACATTCTATTGGAGGGTTTTTGTGGGGGTGATGGTGGTGGTCCTCAGATCCTAGCAACCACCTAAAGTTTCCAGTAGTAATTAGAGCTTTTATCGTGCTTGCTCTGCAGCTCTTTATATTGGCGATTTAGCATTAAGGCATTAAGTCCACACACCAAATTAGCGCGACTCCCAAACAGCTACAACCACTTAGGTGCCCTTCCCTCACTTTAGTTATTCGACACCGACAGCAGGGGCCTGAGTTTGGTCTGGTTTTGTTTATTAATTTATTTGGTCTCATTTTGTTTGGATTCGATGTTTAAAACGGAATCAGTACTGCAGTGTCTTGGAACATACTTGTTTCAGGCAGTTTTGCACGGGACACAAGCAATTATTTTGCAAGTGCCTGGAAGAGCAGGTGAAACCCAAAGACCCCTCAAATGCAAACGGCAGTGCTTGGAAGGTAGGGGTCCCCGATGGTGCAGCTGGAATGAAAGATTAATTACTTTTGCCCCCAAAGTCCCAATTCTAACGGCATCCTTCGCGGCTTTTGTGGTCACTGCTGTCTCTGGGGTCTCCAGAATCTCTTGCAAATGGAAAGCCCCCACTATTTGGAATTTGGGTCAAGGAGAGAGACGCGAAGCCTGCAGCAGTTTTGTTTTTGTGTGTGCCCGCCCCTCCATTTTATTCAATTTCTACTGCCTGTCAGGAAGCAGAACAATTCGCTCCGCGTCCACCCCCCCTCCTCCCCGGTTCTAAGATAAACAGGAGGTGTGAAATGTTCGCCTGCACACGCGCTCTGCAGCCCCCCCCGCCGCACTGACACCGCAGCTGTCCCCGAACCAAACCTGGGTGGAAACATCCCCCTTCTTTTGCCACCATATTGACCACTCTTCAGCCATGTTAACATTTTTGGCCCTCTTTACCACGTTCCAGTTTCTTCCCGGACCACTCTCTCCCTTTCTGGGAACCTAAAAGGGAAAGGCGGAGGACTTAGGAGAGAGTGGGTTTTCACCAGGACCCCTCGGCGCTCGCCTGCCTGGAGCAACGAGGAGCGCGCTGGGCAAACTTTCCCCAACAGGCGGGGGGGGGCTCGGGCTTCTGCGCGGGCCTGGAGGCCTCTCCGCCCAAGCTGGACAATGCGCGCTTTGAGGCTCGGTGGCCTGCAGGCAGCGGGGGGCCAGGGGACTGGGCAGCCTTCCTCCGAGGGGCCCTCAGCTGGGGAGAGCTAGGCAGGGAGCAGGGCTGGGCGGGCCACGCGGGAAGGAGGACATTCACAGCACCATTTTCTCCTAACCCCGGCAGAGAGGCTGGCTCTGGGGACCGAGGCGCAGAGCTGCGGGGACGGGGTGTGTGTGTGTGTGTGTGTGTGTGTGTGTGTGTGCGTGTGTGCGTGTGCGTGTTTTTACCCCTCCCCACTGTTATTTGGGCACAGAATTGTACACCCTAGGTTTTCCAGCCCCCTTGCCCTCATTCTTGAGAGCCTGGATTTTGGTTAGTAGCATCTCAGCCCGGGGCCTTAAGCTGAGCAGACCCCCCAGGTTCCAGCTTTGTCTGCTCCGCGCCCTCGGCCACCCCCACCCCGCACTGGGGGGTGGGGGGAACGTGCCACAGGGAAGGCGCCCTGGCCGGGAGCTCTGAGACGTTACTCTCTCCCCACGAGGACGCCCGCGTCCTGAGCGTCCAGGAGGGGACCTCTGGGGTCAGAGCGGCCCTCGGATGGCGACGGCCGTGGCGGAGGCGTTGGTCTGACGGTTTAAACGTGTGCCACGGCGAGGGTCGGGCCACGTGCTGCGCCTTCGACAGCCGCCGCGGGCCCCGGCCTCGGAGCCGCGGCCGCGCGGAGGGGGCGCTGAGCGCAGCGAATTATCTGGAGCGTGTTTGATCCGGAGCTGCATAGTCAGCTTCTGCTTTATTTGTTTGTTTGCAATCTCATATTTAGCAAGCCAGGACAGTGGCAGCGAGGGGGGACGGAAGGGATGGAGGAGGGGGCTCCGCGGTAACCACACCCCTTCCTAATGAGCCAATTTCCATATTCGCGACTCCTGCCTCGAGCGCCCTCTTCTTCCCGACGCGACAGTGCCGCGCGCAGGCACCTCCACTATGGGCCGAAACAGAACAGCTCGCGGTAAGAGCCGAGCATTGGTCCGCTGACAGCTTTCGCGCCAAGTGTTAATCCCGGCCTCGCCCGCGGCCCGCCTGTCCCCACCCCGGGGGGGTCGCACGCGGCTGCCCAGGGCGGCGCACCACGAAGGCAGACAGCGTCCGACTCACGCGCTTTCTTTTTTACCCAACTCCGGGTTTGTCGCCCTCAAGGTGAAGGCAGTGAGAGCAGGGTCCACACACAGAAGGGGACACAGCCTCCAACGAACGAGTCGAATGTGAAAGTTCCAGCCGTGAGACCGGCCCTGGGCTCGCACTCGAGGGACCAGGCTGGCCCGGGCGGGCCCCAGCCCTGGGTGGGGCACAAAGGGGGCGGAGGGAGGCAGATGAGGTGCCGGAGGCCTCTGCCTCTGGGTCGGTTATAAGTTGTGGAGAGACGGCGAGGCCGTCCTGGGAGTGCCCCCAGCAGGAGACTCGAGGCGGAGCTCAGCTGCTTCTGCCCCGGGTTTCTGTACATTTCTGTGGCGCTTTAGCTCAGGAAACGGGCGAGGGAAGGAGCTTCGCTGTGCCAGCGCTCCTCGCCCTCACCCCTCGGTGACAGCGCCGAGCGCGCTAGGATGTGGGCTCGGGCCGCAGCTCCAAAACAGCTTGCTTGTCATTTGGGAGCTGTAGCAGTATCAAAGTGAACTGTCCCAAGTAACTCTTGTCTAGGATCTGGGAAGAAGCTTAAGTAGCTCGCTTTAATGATGATTTGTAGCTCGGCGAGGGGCACGGACCGCAAACACCCCGCAGGTGTGTGCCGTAACACCACCATCCGGACTTGAATGTAGATTACTCTGGCGATCGTTTGATCGGCCCTTTGAAACCCTTTACAATTGCCTGTGACGAACGGCCAGTCTCAGTTTTTCTCTGAATAATGCCTTGAGGGTAAGTCCTCAGGGCTTTTAAAGAGCTCCAGTATTTTTTTTTTTTAAGAAGAAAAAGAGAAATGTTCGATTTTAGTTTAGACCTCGTCAACTTTTAGTCTCTAACAGGCATCACGCAAGCCAGTCAATACTTAATGACTGTTACCTTTACCTTCCCTGCCTTCCCAGAAGTCACTAGTGTGAATACACATATCATACATGTGTGCCCCAGTAACTGTTCTTTTTATTAATACAGTGTGTATACCATCTACATTGCACTAATAAAAAGAAAAGAGTTATTATGTCTTTTTCTTTAGTTCCAAAGTGCACTGTTTATAGATGTTTGTGCGGGTGTTTAGTATAAACGTACATTATTACTATTAATACCAATGTTAATCTTGTCTTAATACCTTTTCTGTTCTCTCTAAATTGTATCTAGTCAGTGAGTTTCCAAAGTAAATCACGAGCGTTTGCCCATCCCTACACCTTTGCACCAACCTTCATCACCAAAATGAAAAAGGGAGAGCAGGTCAACCTTTCATGTTTACTTAGGGTGTTTACATAAAGGGAGGAAAATGAACTTTTGTCTGAAACATACAACAGGCGGCACTTTGATTTCATAAAATAAGTGTCAACAGTTGCCAGGGCTTATCAAACTAGGGTGGGAGCTGGATGGGCGGGAGCCGAGTAGAGTTGAAGGCCCCTTCCTGCCACTTCAGACTACAAAGGGTTACGCATAAGTAAGTGCCGAATTTGCCTACTGCAAAAGTTTCTCGATGCTTTCTCAGTCACAACAGGGGAGGGGGAAAGCTGCCGTTTATTATCCCGCTCTGGGCAGCAGCAGATCCCAGTACCAAGGGGCTCTTAGCTTTGGCCGGCAGAAAAGGGGTAACCTTTCAACAGCGGCCCCCTTTGTCCTCCTGATCTCTTTCCCAATTTCAAGCTTCACTTGCACATCCCAAGTTTGTGTGTTAATGACGCTATTACCATCTGGCTCGCCCTACTTTCCAAAAGATATAAATCTCCCAGCTCCATTGCCCGCATTATCATTTAAGTGCCACCATAGCCAGAAGAAAAAGATGCTTTCAAGCCTCTAGAGTCTCCTGCACTTACTCTCCCTGGCATGGCTCTTCCACGATATTTATAGACTACACACTGGGGGCAAGAGTGCTCCTGGAGAGACCTGATTTCCCAAGATCTTCCCTCCAAGCCAAAGACAGCTTACTACATGGAAAAAAGGCTTCAAATGAATTTCCCCGGAAAACATGTTTATTACAGCAAGCAAAATATATATGTGCTCACATACTTTTGAGTGCTTGTGCTCCCTCGTCTGTCTGTCTGGTCTCTCTCCCTCCCTTTCTCTGCTCCTCCCCACACCCTCATAAATGAAAGTATCAATGCAACTCCCAGACAGCCCGGGCAAGCAACTCTTCACTGGTTTTCAGTGGGAGATGGGGGGTGGGGAGAGAGAAAAAGAGTTCTATGAAGCAACTTTAGGGAGCTGGGTGTCCGTTCAAAACTTACTTTTCATAGTGCCTGCATAGACGCGTGCACACCCAGGGATTCACACGCTTCTGCCGATCTAGGTCCGAATCTCTCTTTCTACTCTTCCCTGGGCAAAGTCATGGGTGCTTTGCGTGTTTTGAGCACATAGGCTGAGAAGATACAACAGAAGGAGGCGGCTGGTTTGTGCACAGCTCCACAGTGACTCCCTGTGTGCAGCCAGGTCTGAGGGGTAGAGCAGAGCGGAGTCCGCCATGAAACGTGTGCGCTTTGGTTTAGGGCCCTGGATGACCTGGATGGCAAATTTCCCCTCTGCAGGCTTCCAGATTGTTTGTGCTTCAGGACCATCATATCCGGTGCATCTCCCTCCTTGGGATTCCCTCCCTTACTCCCAATGCTACCTTCACGGAGGTGAGTGCCACTGAGATAAACCAACCCAACAGGTTGGAATTGGAAAGGTAAACTTCCCAGGTTCCTAAGAAAAGCTCTTAAAACCAGCAGAATTTGAGCAGCCCCACCCCCACCTTAAAAAAAAAAAAATTCTTTTTAGACGGAGAAAACATCTTTAAGGAAAAATACTTTTTTCTAGGGAGTGAAAAGAACCACTTATATATTCCTAATACTTTGTATGAACTGAGCACAGACGGTGCCCCAAACAGTGATTAATTTATATCACACTGCTGTGGTTGTTTGCATGCAAAATCCTCATTTTTCTTTCCAGTTCATTTTCCTACTTTTTACTCCAAATTTCAAAAAAGATCTTGTTTAGAAATTTGTATCCCCACTTTTTCCTTTGGAGAGCATTATCGAGTTGATAGGAACAAATTGCAGAGGATATACCATTTAAGTAAGATGCACTTTTAATCACTGATCATTAAAATGGTTATGTTAAATATACTCAATTACATGCATGACTTAACTCTAACAGTACTTTCCATTCTCCCAGCTGCTCACGTATTCCTTAACGATCGTCTGCGGTAGAAACTTGATTATGCTGAATCCATACATTTCGATGGATTTCATCAGCCTAATTAATGCCTCAGTGTGGTCCTGGGGTCTGAACGAACCTTTGACTGTCATTTGAGGTTAAAGGCAGTGTTGGAATGTAGACTTTTTTTTCTTTCTTAGTTACAGGGTTCTTTGGGATGCTGCTAAGCAAAGTAGGTAAGCAGTCACTCAACAGAAAGACCGTGTGAAACATGGAAAGACTTTCCGATGGCTAGTCCTTACCCTTATTTCCATATTAATTTTTTCATTCCATAGACAATATCCAAATATTTAGTACAATGGAAATCACTACTTTACTAGTGTATCTTAAAGCTGCACTGAAAAAGAAAAGTTGAAACAAGATTCACAGGCGCTGGCCAAATTCATATTTCTTGTACTCATCCAAACTGTCACTGCTCCCTCCCTTCTTCCTGTGCCCCTAACTTTTAGACTACAAGTCCCCCTCCATTTCCACTTTCATCTTTCACCAGGAAGCGCTCATGGCTTCCACGAGTATTCATAAGAAACCCAAGTCACCCCCCAAGTGAGTGGCTGCGTTTTGTCTTTTCAGGTGTAAATTAACATCTGAATACATCTCACCCTCACTGACCCTGACCACTGCCACTGGCCTCCGCAGAGTTGCAGCCAGTCTGCACCCCCACAGCCAGCAGGGCAGACCGAGGTCGAATTTCCTGAACCCCACCCGCTAATGAAAAGACCACTGCTTCTAAGAGAAGTCTTGATAGATGTTCACCCCGAATGAAAAACACTTGTGGAAGTGGACCTTCTAGAACATATTTTCTTGGTGGTTAAGGAAAGAAAAGTACGAGAGAGAGAGAGAGAGAGAGAGAGAGAGAGAGAGAGAGAGAGAGGGGGAGAGGGAGAGAGTGGTGCGTGATGATTCTTTAAAAAATGCACTAACTCTACCAAGTGAAACTTATAACTTTCCTTCATTTGAGTCCCGGAGAACACACTCTTCACCCCAGGAGAGCTTCCTTCATCCACGAGCCCAGATCAGAGTTGCTGCAGAGCAACAACAGACCTTAACACCCGACCTGATGGGACCGGAAGGGTTTCAGATCTGTAAACAAATTACACCTTAGAACTTTGTGCTTGTTATGCTAATGTAATGACTTCTGCAGTAAGGATACATGTTCAGGGCTGGAAATTAGCTCTTTATAGTGCCTTGTGTAATGACAGACATTATAGAAGAGACAAATGCACCAGCATCGGCAGCACAATACTCCTGCCAAACACTCCGGGCCATTTAAACAGATCAATGGAAGCTCAGATAGGTTTGTAAATGAAGCTGAGAGCAAGTTCAGGGGACTAGGTAGGAATGAGGAAGCTGGGGACCAGATCCTGGCAAGGGTTAGGATGCTCTTGCAGTCAGGCATGGGAGCGCACACCTTTCAGGGGTAGGAGGAGCACCAGGTCCAGGCCAGACTGGCCCACGGGAAGAGACCTTGTCTCAAATAAATAAATAAGTAAATAAATAAATAAATACATGCTCTTGCAACCCCACCTTTTCTCTTAGACTGGGATGGGGTTCAGTTATTCCCCATAACTGTAAACAAGGCCAATTCACACACTGATCAGATGTCCACCAAGAGAATTCCTTTCATCAGTTATTTGTCTTTGGTGGATGTCAGCACTCAGGCAATCCCAAGCTCCACCCCCCTCCAAAAATGACACTTGCTTCTGAAATAAGTGACTTGGTTCCTGGCTGGGCTTGGGCCCCTTCTGCATGACAGGTTCCAAATGTCAACTGGCAGCTATGAAGAAGCCTGTGAACTATGATAATGGATAAACTATGAAAACGATGATAGGACCATGCTTACAGTCCTATGTGCGGCTAAAGCAAGATTGCCAAGAGATAGCCTGAATGAGTTGGGGACTTCCGAGATCTTGTAAAGTAAGGCTGATTTGAAATGTTGGCTTTTTATAAAAACCCAAGTTGTCCCATTTTCTTCCAGAGAAAAATACATGCACATACCTGGCTTGATGCAATGCTGTGCTAAGGACAAATGAACTAACTAGAGGTGGTATTTCCTGGTTCTGACCGAAGGCCTTAGTAATAGTTGTTGTTATTGTTGTTGTTAAGTGCCGTGGAGTTGGTATCCGACTCCTAGTGACCCTGTGTACAACAGGTGAAACACTATAGTCAGTGCTTCTCTGCTGTTCATAAGGTTTTCAATGGCAGATTGATTTTTGGGAGTGGGTTGCCAGGTCCGTCTCCCAGCAGCACCTGGTGTTCCCGGGCCGTCTCCCATGTAAGTCCTAACCAGGCCCAACCCTGCTTAGCTTCCAAGATCTGACAGGATCGGATGCCACAGGGCTACAGCTGCAGGCTTTAGTAATGTAGATACAGAAAATACAGGCTCCGTCTGCCTTAGTTTCAAGAGAGACAAGTTTCACATCCCATGCTTTGGAATTATAAACTGACTTGTGTCACCCAGCTTGCTACGGTCTGATTTCCCTCTAACATCTTTTTTTGTATAGCTGGGTCCATGTTAGTACAGACAACTATATTATTTATCACATGGACTCTGACAGAACAAATTCATGAATCAGAATATTTTTAACTTTGGTATGTAAGTGACTTATAGTATGCCAGGTCATGGGTCTTCTTAGCAAGGTTCTGAAATCAATCAACAAGTTTATCACATAATCTGATCCACCAAGTGGGTAGATTCCAGAGTACATCCATCCAGTAACAATTTTTTAAAAAATGTCCTCTGTGACAGAGTCATTAGTTAAGTCAGTATGTCATAGGTAAAAATAGAGAGGATATAGAAATGGGTATATCTTACTCCTATACGACATGGTAGTGTTTGTATGTGGCAGACTGTAGAGATAAGACCGAGAGTGTGACAAGAAATAGTGTCACTGAGAGAGAAATGGCTGGCTGTAGTTTTCTGGGTTTGTGTTATTTATAATTAGTTGTTTCCATTTATTTTTTGAGCTGGAGGATTTGTATACTGCAGCAATCGTGATCACATTGATGGAGAAGATCTAGAGCTCCTAAGCACAGGCTTTGAAATTGTTGGGCATTTAGTTTCAGATTTCAGCTTCAAAATCCAAACCTAAATTGCTCATTGGTTTGGGAAAGAAAATACGAAATTTGAAATTCTGTTATAAACTCTATGACAGGAAACCAACTTAGATTCTGAACTTAGAAATAGCTTTGAATCCCAGATCCCAATATGTTGGGTTCTTATACTTGCTTATGAAAGAAGAAAGGGAACACCTGGTCTCTAGCCAGGAGAAAAGCCGATTCCAGTATCTCAGCCCTTCTCAGCAGGGCCGTCCTCAGCAGTTCATAGAGAACACAAAATTTAAAGCTGCCTGAGCACTTCTGATCTCATGTCATCCAAACAGCACATTTTCAAACTCAGAAATGCCAGATCGTGTTATTTCTGAGGCCAGGGGTTGCTTAGGATCTGTGACAGCTGAGTTTTTCCTATCGATTATGTGACAATGCAGTTCATTTATAGAGTTCACAGAAATGAGAAAAGCCTCCAGTTTAGCAAGATCCTTAATTCAAGTGCTGTGTTGTATTTAAATGCAGAAATCCAAATTCAAGCCAGAGAAAGTGGAAGAGTGAATTAAATTTTGAACCCAAACTTTTGTCTCTAAATCAGCCTCCTCGAGGGCTGTGACTGGTTATTTAATTTGAAGCCTTGTGATTGGTAACTAGATTTGTAAACCATGCAAGAAATCATACCTTGTGTACTAAATGTATATTCAGAACAATCTATAGGTTTAAAGTTAAATTTAAAATCCAGACTAAATTTAAAATCCAGACTGAGTTTCACATGTGAAAGATAAAGGTCACTGTTGTGGGTGGAGAAAATCCTAGCACCTGGGAGGCTGAAGCAGAAGGATCACAAGTTCAAGGCCAGCTCGGGCTACAAAGCAAGTTCTAGACCAGCCTTGGCTACATTTAAAAAAAAAAAAAAAAGGCACTGATGTGAATGCGTGTATGTTGGTGGAGGCTATTAAAGGAGCACTAGCTGGCAAGCACCTTGAAAAATCCTTTTCAGATTTACCTTAAGTTCTTAAATGATATCATATGCACACATTCTTCCAAAGCATCCATAGTTTTAAAATATCATTTTTGTCCTGTATGTCAATTCCTAATAATTCTGTCTTAGAATACGGGCAGGCAGATGGAAGTAGGTACAAGCCCAGTATATTACAAGGGCCCAGGATTTCAAACAAAAGAAAACCTGGGTAATGTGACTGTAAATGCAGGGTGCTTGAGATCATAGACATGCGTGCCCAGAAGGGTTCCTTGGAGGTGGAAAAGGGAGAAGCCTCCATGCAGGTTGTGTGAGTGACACGGGACAGAGGGCAATAGCAGGCCAGCAGACCAAGCTGGTATCCTGCCGTCCGCTGACGGCTGTAGCTCTTCTTGCATTTGCTTATTTATTGCCTGAAAGCCATCCAGGGTGTCTGAAGCACGATTATCCACAATTTGTCAGCCCAAGTTTGTCGCCGGCAATAACTTTCAGGAAGTCTCGCTCTCTGGTGCTTGAGTTTTGGGATTAGGAAACTGGTGTCGGGAGAGCATTATGTCTGGCCCGCTTCTCATTTAGCCATGGCCCGGGCTGTCCGAAGGAGGACAAGGAATATTCACCCCACTGCACAGATCCCTCGCAGCCAGAGAAGCTGTTTCCCTCTGTGACACTCCTCACAGCCCTGTTCCTCAGGAAGCTGCCTGCCCCCATGAGTGAGCAAGGGTGAAAAGGTACATGTGCGCATGGGGAAGGGATCCTCAATATTCTGCCCCTGCTGTGGGCATTCCGCACCCGCCCCTAGTTTATGCGCTGTGGCCCACAATTCACTTGAGCATCCTGGGGCTGAGACCCTGAAGTCCCTAAGATTTTTCTTTTGTTGGCTTTTTGCTTTCTGTTTGCAGACGTGGACAGCTCCCAAATGCCCAGGCCAGGGACTTCAGAATTCAAACCTTCACCTGTTTGTCCCTCATCTTCCCTTCCTCTTGTTGGACAGGGGGTGTGGTAGCCAAGAGAGAGGCCTGTCCCTTGGAGGAGCTGCTGTGATTTGCCTCACCCCCTTTGGATAATCATTAAAATTCAATGTCAAAATGTCTGTCTTCAGCAATTTCCTGTGGCCTATGAAGGGGGGGGCTGGGATTTAGCTCAGTTGGTAGAGCGCTGCGCTGCAGTCTCTGAGGTCCCGAGTTCAATTCCCAGCACCGCAAAAATGGGAGAAGGACCTGGCAATCCACTCCCAAGGCAATCCCGAAACAGTCAGCCATTGAAAACCCTGTGAGGGTCGCTATGAGTCGGCTACCGACTCGACAGCACCTAACAACAACAACATGAAGGGGGGGGGGCCTGCGCTTCGGCAGCAGGCAGGCACTGGCCAGGTCGCCCCAGGCTGTGCCCTTTGAACAGCAGGCCTGTGAATCCTGTCTGGAATGGAGTTCCGAGCCTTCTGGGGGAGGAAACGTCTCTGAGAAAGTCTTAAAGCTGGCCAAGAGTGGGCAAGGCCACTGGCTCTTCCTCCATAGCATTGCCCCTGGGGCACAGCATGGCCATCCCGGAGTGGAGGTCAAGGACAAGCCCAAAGGGGAAGTTCCCCTTCTTTAGTCTCACGATCCCTCCTCCCTCTCTCCTCTCTGCTCAGCTCACCCGGCTCTCATCCTTGATTCTGAAGAGAAAACTGTTTGAGAGTTCTCTCCCGAGAAGCTTTCCTTAACACAGCTCCTTTTCCATGGGGTGGGGGGAGTCTATTACTGTGCCAAGGAGAGACTTTCAAAGTGTTTCGAGAAACAGAAAAATGTTCCCATGTGTACAACCTATGTAGCTGAATGCCGCTGAGCAAATGTTCTTCAGACCCAACCTCAGTCACTTTTCATTCCCTGTCCCAAAAATGTAGCATGTGATTGGAGCAACAACAAAGCCTCTTTCCACTGGCACCCACCTGAATCTATGGAGAGGATGTAGCACTTCTTTTTGATTCTCGGTGGGAGTTAAGGACCACTTACTATACTCTTCATCTCTTCATCACCCGTAACTGTCTTTCCAAATGCTAGTCTCTTTCCCTGCAAAGCTTGGCCTGAGCATGCCTGCTAGTATTTTCCCTTGCACTGAAATTCTTATCCCTAACCATGGTTATTTGGACAGACTCTTTGATACTACTAGTAGCTGAGATGGACTAACACCAGGAGCCCTGGTTCTTGGTATTTAATTGCAAACCTGGCAGGATGGAGCCTCTGTTCTTACTAAAAGAGAAGCTATTGATTAGAGTTGTTAGCTATAGCAAATCAATAAGAAAAATCAGCTGGAGAAATAGTATTAACAGCATGCCTGGTACCATTGAAATAAGCTCCTGAGAATTTTGAAGATTCTTATGGCTAGGGAGAAGGCCCTGGCAGCCCACTCCTGAAACAATTGGCCATTGAAAATGCTCTGAATAGCAGAGAAACTCTGACATAGGACCGGGCATGGCACAGTGTCAAGGAGGGTTTCCTTCTGTTGTAAAAAGGGTCACTATGAGTTGGACCTGACTTGACAGCACCTAACAACAATGATAGTACCTATAATTTTATTGTTTCCCTCCCTTGCTTTGTGGAGTTCCTGCTTGTGGAGGATCTCGGGTTGTGTGCTCAAAGTCTGACTTGAGTGGTTTTACAATCGATTTATATTGTTGTTGTTGTTAGGTACCATCTGATGGGATCACACGCCACAGAGGTACGGCTGCAGGCCGATTTATATTATGGTCTCAGTTACTGTGTCTGCAAGGCTTTGACTATATCTCCTAATGTGGTCCTTTAGTTTTCTGTACCCCAGAGAAGAGTCCCAGAAAACTAGAAATACCAAGCAAAATCTAAGTTCTAGCTGAGGCTTCTAATAGAGTGTGAAAGGCACTTTGTGCTGTGGGCTTCAGAATTTGTATACATAAAGTTAAAAATTTAAGACTAGATGATCTCTTTGGTGCCTCTTAGTCCCCAGTTCTGTGGTTCTATAACACAGTTGTAACTTTTCAAAATAAGAGAAAGTTCAGGGGGTTGGGGGTACAGCTCAGTGGCAAAGCACTTGCCTACCATGTACAAGGCCTTGGGTTTGATCCCTAGCACTTGGGCTGGGGAGGGGTGTGGGGATTGAGGTCTATGAGTTACTGAATAAAATGTGTATTTATTTCTTAGTCCTATTAGTGAAAACTTATGCAGAAATTGAAAAATGACTTTTGGTCTTTTTGCAGGTGGGGGAGTTAAGTTTGACTAGGGGAAGCCAAGCCAGGAGACTTGGCATTGTTTTCTCATGTACAAATGGGCCCTTTTTTTTATACTTTAAAATTTTTTTCTTTCCTTTTCAGATCCAACTCAGAAATCCCATTTCACTCAAGGTAAGATTTGCAGCTTGAAAGAATCTAGCCTGGTTTGCCTCATTCTAAGAGGTCTGTCGTCTGTTTCCAAAGCCCAAGGAGGCTCTTGCTTCTCGATTGATAGCTCTTCCCGCTTTGCCAGCCCCTGGGCCTTTCAGGAAGCTTGCCAAGAGGTACCAGCTGGGAAGGACAGTCTGAGTTCACCATAGACAATGGGTGGCACCATAGTTTTAGTGACTTACTGGCCTAGTTGTCCACTTTGAACTGTCAAGAAGCACAAGATGGAACTGAAAGACGTGTCTTAGCACAGCATTAAGGGCTCCCATGGCAAGATTATCTCAAATCATCTCTCACCTTTCCTTTCAGTGGTTGTTTTGAACAGAAGACAGGGAAAGAGATGATTCTTGACTTATAATTTGTGTGCTTTTTAAACATTAAGATGAATTAGTAAAGCTGGGCATGGTGGTGCACACCTATAATTTCAGCACTTGAGAGGCCAAGGTAGGAGAATCTCAAGCGTGAGGCCAGCCTTGGCTACATAGCAAGACCCTGTCTCATAAAAACAAACATACAAACTAACATACATATGAATAAATGAATAAATATTAACCTTTTTAAAAAGAGAAGAAGTACACAATTTTGTATTCATTCTACTCCAGGAACTCAATGGTGATTTTAAAACAGGAAAAATAGGTCATAGCAAAATGAGCATTCAAGATTAGGTTAAAATAGTTCTCTAAAATTTCTTATTTATTTATTTATTTTTGTAGTATTTAGGGGTTGAACCCAGGGCCTTGCACAGACTTTGTAAGTGTTCTAGCACTGGGCTGCACCCTCAGCCTATTTTTAATTTTGAGTTAGGATCTCACTAAGTTACATAGGCTACCTCTGGCCTCAGTTGAGATCCTTCTGCCTCTGCCTCCCAGGTTGCTGGAATTAGAAGCGTGGGCTGCCACACTCAGCACGTCTCTGAAATTTCTGACTTCATTTTTGGAGTGACAGTTACTATATTTCTCTATGTCTTTTTTTTTTTTTTTTTCATTTTTGCTAGACTCAAGATGAAAGATGATATTTAAACCAAAGACATCATTTTGTTATGTAGCTAATGTTCATTGTTGATGTTTTTCAGTGCTGGAGATCAAACCCAGAGCCTTATAAAGGCTAGGCATGTGCATCCCCAGTCCATCAAAATGCCTTTGTGTGTGTGTGTGTGTGTGTGTGTGTGTGTGTGTGTGTGTGTGTGTTGCTGTGCTTGAACCCAGGGCCTAACACATGCTAGCCAAGTGCCCTACCACTGACCTACAACTCCAGTTCCAAAAGCTTCCTGAAATGAAGACCAACCTTCCTCTTCCCAATGCTTGATTATCTGTGTGTGCACACGTGCATACGTACACTACCCACCCTACACACACAGAGAGACCACCTCCGTGGTGAAGGCCCTGTCATGTTCCTAGGGCCTGGATCTTGTTAGAAATAGGTGAGAAAATTCAGGGAGGGCAGGGCCAGAGCAATAACAACATTAAAGGGCAATGATTTCGTTTTTAAAAAAAATCATTGTATAGTACTCTGGTTCATTTGTTCATTTGTTTGCTTGTTTTGCATAGCTGGGAATCAAATCCACCACCTCACTTCTTCTAAACAACCCCTCTACCACTGAACCATATACTCAGGCTTCTAGCATTTTTTAAAGAAAGTATTACTATGACTAAAACATCATGGTCCTAAATTATAATGATTCTTGTCTAATTTCAAGCTATACATAAGAACCATTTTAAAGAATTTTGTGTTATCATCCATCACCAGAATCAATTTACAGATCTTTATAATGTGTATACACTTACTCTATGGGGAATTAAATTTTAATTGGTAGGTATTTCTGTTGCTGTGGGAAGTTAAGGCAAGGTAGCTTTTGAGTTAACATGAGAGCATATTCGATGGCATTTTTAGCTTTGCTGTTCGTTGCTCTAACTAAAATGTATTTTGTATTTTTTTCCCCTGGGTGTTCTTTACATAGTGACCATTTTTAAGGGTTTGTTTTTAATGTATACACTTTTTTAATGGCTGAAGATATAGCTCAGTGGTAGAATGCTTGCTTAAGATGCACAACAGGCTCCAGAGTTTGACCCCAGCACCAAACAACAACGAAAACAACAACAAAACCCATGTAACACTTCTTATTCAGTCATTTAGTATAAGGTAAAATAACTATAATGGCCTCCTTGCTTTTCTCCTCATTTTATTATTTCGGGTCAGGCAAAATGCATACCTTCTTCTCAAGAGAGAAAAAAAATCTTGAGCATGGTTTTGACAGAAAAGATTATTTACAATATTGCTTCTAATTCACTAGCAGTTATGATGACCCTTATTTCTAAGGCTGATTAGTCTCAAAGAAAAGCAGAGAAATACTAAAAATTCCAAGTAAGTTATATTGTTTAAAAAGTATGTTAATGCATTATTTATATTGTTGTCAGCAACTGGCAAAAAAAAAAAAAAAAAAAAAGAGGAAGGAAAATGAAAAAGAAAAAACAATAGTATCGACTCCAAATGTAAATTTTTGTGGTTTGAAAGAACTTGCAGATTCTATTTTTTAGGATAGTAGTAGAAATTAATACCAAAGGCATTGACAATTTAAGACCATCCTCTCTCCCCACTTTTTAAAACTTTAACCATGATAGGCATCTCTGCAAGGTAGGTTTTAACATATTTTTTCCTAATTTTTTCCCCTTCATTCAGTAAAAAGGATAAGCTTTTAGAGTACTCAGTCACCGTGGTAACTGCCAAAAAAATTCTCCTGAAGTTTGAAGAGGTCAGCTCACAGGGTCAACAACTCTGCCCTCTCCCTGAGCTGGGCTGGTCCTGCAGTTGGAGTGTCAGCCCAGATCTGACCCTGGGAGATGGACCATTCCAGCTCTGATATAAATTTTTTGAGTCAGTTCATGGCCTGGGCTCTCCAGGTGGCCTCCGAAATCGATTTTGACCCCTTGACCCTGTCTCACAGAGGCATAGCATCCACCCTAAGTAAGGATTTAGTCAGGAGTGACAGCTTTCCACTGAGTGTTATTGGGGACAGTATAAACAGTTTGGAAAGCAAGTGAGGAGGTGTGAGCGCTGGAAATCATTAAAAGCATGTTAAAATGCAATTGAAGAAGGCTTTGCTTTTAGAAATAAAAGTTAAGAAACGGTATGTGCTACAGAATACATATGTAATTTAGAGGGTTTTGTAAAATCACAGTCTGTATGTAAATAATGAGCCATGCATCTTTATCCCTTTACACACTTTGTTACAAATATGCAAACAACATAGGCAAATTTGCAACAAAACAGATATAGCATGGATATAATATAACAGAAAAGGGATGTTAACTATTAAAATTCGTTAATAGGTAAAGAGTTCCTAGTATTTTAAATGGTAACTTTTGTGTGTATGTTTTGAAATGTTTAATATGGTGGGGGGAGAGGAACTTTTTAACATACCCCTCCAAAAAAAAAAAAAAAAAAACAAATAAAAAAAACCTGTCTGGAACGAAGATAAGTTTGTTGCAATCCAGGTACCACCCTACTTTGTAGAACAACTAACCAATAAACTTCATTTGGATACAAATGAGAGAAAAATTTTAAATACAGAAAGTTACATCATATACAGCTAAAAAGAGGGGGGAAAAACAATAAAAATATTCTCTCTAAGTAACTTTATTTTACTTTATGTATTTTCTAAAGTTTAAGATATTAAAAGCTTGGAATATGAAGCTGATGTAAAGAGATCATCAGTGACTCTTTTTCATTTTTTTTTTCAGGATGCCACCCTGCAAGTTTTATTTTCTGTAGGAAAGCAACGTTCTCTTTGAGAGTTCTAACCTGTGAAGTCACATAGCAAATGTGGTCATCAAGCAAGACAGATGCCAAGAGGAAAGATTAAGAACCTTTCTCTTCCGTAAAACCCTTCACAGCATTCCTTCTTCCAGTGGTATTTATTCTAAGTTTTCCCCTTTGCCCAACTCTGTTGAAATTGGCTCCAAAAGCAACACAGCAATGACAAACCCAATTGTACGATGAAGTGGTTGAAATGCCATGCCATCTGAATCCTTTATGAAAATTAGATTCTAAGTAGGCTAAATATCCTTTGGGGAGAGGGCCGGGGCGGGGTCTGAGCCGTGGATATGCATGTATACGCTTTGTGCTTGCAGCCCTCTGTGTCTTGGCTTCTCACTCTGTTAAATCCCTATTATAAAACGTATCTTCACAAAGCCTATTATAGTATTCTGAGAACAAATTGGACCATGAATAACTTAGTTGGAAGCGTAGATTATTTTCTACTCAAGGAAAGTTAGAGATGACAACAGCTTAACTTAAAGAATAGTGATTAATCTTAAATAGATGGATTTCAAAGTTTCACTCTTAATAAAGAGTACCTTTGATATTTCCCCTCTTCAGACCCACGTTTCCACTTCTTTTGTATTAAGAATTTTCCTGGTGATTACACTGTCCCCCCAATACAGCATGGGTCTCAACAATAGATTATTTTCTTCAGGTTGTTAATTTGCCAGAGAGACGACCACTCTACTTCCTTGTGATTAAATCTGTGGTTCCAAAGTGATACATATATGCTTAGACACAGATGAAAAGATAAGAGTGATATTTTGTTTAAATCATGGTTTCCCAATTCAGTAAGTTACCTAATATTTAGAATGCCTGATAGCTTACAAAGTACTTTCTAATCTATAGTTTTGTTTGACTCCTTGAATAATGCTATGAAATTACAAACAGCACCTGTATCTTACCTGTGAGTAAATGCTATGATCATGCTAATAAATGAAATAATCGAGATATCAGTTTAGATTTTACAGCTTCTGTTTCAAGTGATTAACTCATAGGAATAGGTTTTAAATTATTTTTGTGTTTGATATCCTTGAATATCAACACTACATTAAAGGGCAATGTTATTATATCTCATAGATAAAAAAGTTAGAAGATAGGAGCTGGAAGTATAGCTCAGTGGTACAGCATGAGCTTAGCATACATGAAACCCTGGGTTCATTCTCAGCACAAAAAGAAAGAAAAGCAAGAAAGAAGAGGAAAGAAAGAAAGAAAGAAAAAAAGAAAGAAAGAAAGAAAGAAAGAAAGAAAGAAAGAAAGAAAGAAAAGGATAAGGGAAGGAAGGAAGGAATGGAGGGAGGGATGGAGGGAAGGAGGAAAGAAGAAAGGAAGGAAGGAAGGAAGGAAGGAAGGAAGGAAGGAAGGAAGGAAGGAAAAAGTTAATGATATACGTGGTTGAGAGCTGGGCGTGGTGGTGCATGCCAGTAAACATGGTACTTGAGAAGCTGAGGCAGGAGGATTGAGAGTTCCAGGCCAGTCTGGACTATATATCCAGGCCCTGTCTCAAAACAAAGACATATGGTTGAAAAATATCCTATTCACTTGAAAATCAATTTTGCCACTTATTGTTTTCTTTTGTATATAATTTTTAAAATAGTCTTTCAGAGCTGAAGGTCAAATTTCCAAAACTCAAGCATGGGCAGCCCTATAAAACCTAAATAACTATCGAGCCGGGCATGGTGGCGCAGGCCTGTAATCTCAGCGGCTCCGAAGGCGGATGCGGGAGGATCGCAAATTCAAGACGAGAGGCAGTCTGCGTAACTTAGTGAGACCCTGTCTCAAAAAGTAAAAGAAAATGGGCTGAGGTGCAGCTCAGTGGTCCAGCACTTGCAGAGCATGCAGGTGCGAGGCCCTGGGTTCAACCCCTAGTACCGCAAAAAAAAAAAAAAAAAACTATCCAGAATTTTTTTCTAGCAGTTCCAGGCAAACTCAGGGCCTCAAGCATGCTAGGCAAGTACACCACTACTAATTGCTTTGATTTTTATGTAGTACTTTCTTTTAACATCTAGGAAGTCTGGATAAATTACTTTTGTCTCTCTGAGTTTGTGTTCCTCATCTTAAAAGCAGTTTGCAGAATACTGTTTGTTGTTTTGTTGTTAGGTGCTATAGAGTCCAGTCCGACTCGTAGTGGCCTTCACAGGGGTTTCAATGGCTGATTGTTTAGGGATTGTTTGGGTAGTGGCCTGCCACATCCTTCTCCCATTTTTGTGGTGTTGGAAATCAAACCCAGGGCCTCCCAGAGTGCAGAGCAGCACTCTACCAACGGAGCTAAACTCCAGCCCTGTCAGTGGGAATAATAAATAAAATGTTTGGTTCACTTGTATTAAGGTGAACTTTCTAAACATAAATCAAGAACATAAACATAAATCTAAACATAAAATCAAGAAATACAACAGGATGATAACATTTGAATCTTATCTTAGGTTTCTAATTATTTTAAGCATGTGATGTGGGCAGTGTAAATGTTAATATGAGAATCCTTTTTTTTTTTTTTCCATTTTGTAGTACTGGGGGAGGTTTGAACCCAGGGCCTTGTGCATGCTTTGCAAGCTCTCTACCACTGAGCTGCAGCCCCACCCTCTCTTTTATTTTTTGTCTTGAGACAGGGTCTTCACTAAGTGGCTCAGGCTGCCTCTGGCCTGAAACTTGTGATCCTCCTGCCTTCACCTCTTGAGTCTCTGGGATTATAGGCCCGCGCCACTGCACCCAGCTGGAAAGCCTTAATTTGTTAATGATGCACAATTAAATTAGTTATTTTCCATATACTTAAACCAAGCTTTTTGCCCTGAATTATGCTGTCGGTCAGACAATATAGTCAAGCTTTTAGCATTAGGCAAAGGTAGAGCGTACAAGGAAAAGCACCTGCTCCACTCCCGTGTTATGCTCAGGAGGTTACAGCAATAATGATCTGTGACTGTTTTTAGCTGTGGACCATGGCGCACCCCTGTAATCCCAGGGACTCGAGAGGCTGAGGCAGGAGGATTGCACGTTTGAGGCCACAGGCAGGCTGAGAAACTTAGCAAGACCCTGACTCAAGATAAAAAGTAAAAATAGGAAATGGGCTGGGGTCCAGCTCAGGGGTAGAGCCCTTGCCTGGCATGCAGGAGGCCTTGGGTTAATTCGCTAGTACTGGGGGGAAAAATTAAAACAAACAACCTTTCTTGTACTAAGGTTTTTCTATAAAAAGATGCCATTAGGATTAGGAGAGTTGTTTTGATATGGAGAAACACGATCAAGCCCCCCCAATCCAAACTGCTGCTGTCACACCCTATGCAAATTAGGAAACACAAAAATAAGGATTCTTAGCTGGGCCTTGGTGCATGCACGCTGGTCATCCCAGCTACCTGGGAGGCTGAGGCAGGAGGATGGGGGGGTTGAGACTAGAGGCAGCCTGCACAACTTAGCGAAACCTTGTCTCAAGATACAAAATATAAAAAGGGGTTGGGGCTGCAGCTCAGTGGTAAAGCACTTACTTGCCTAGTGTGCTTGAGACCCTGGGTTCAACCACCCAGTACTGAAAAAAAAAAAAAAAAAGGATTCTCACTGAGGGTATAGCTTAGTGGTGAAATGCAGAGCTCAAGGCCCTGGGTTCCATCCTCAGCATCACAAAAAAGAAAAGAAAAGAAAAAAACTCTCATTAAAGATCTGTTTGTGTAGAAGGTCTTTGAACATTTTAAATTTCTTCTGATATCACTAATCTCATTCATTTTGTTCATGTATATCTTTGACATCCATTGCTATCCAAAACAGGTTTTCTTGATTTATTTCTTCTCTCTCTCTCTCTCCCTTCTGCTTCTTCCCTTCTCTCCTTTCCTTCCTTCCTTCCATTTCTCCCTGCCCTCCCTCACCTTCTTTCTTCTCTTTTCCATTTTCCCATTTCTTCCTTCCTTCCTTCTTTCCTTCCTCCCTTCTTTCCTTCCTCCCTTCCTGCTTCTGTGTCCATCTTTCCTTCTTCCTGTTTTACCAGGTTTTAGGTATTTTTGTTTTAAAATGTAAGGCAGAAACTACAGGTGTAGCTCAGGGCATAGTATACTTGCCTTCAATCCCCAGCTACACCCTGCTACACCCAAAAAATAAAAAATAAAAAGACAAATAAATAAATAAAATGTAGGGCAGCCTGGGTTAAAGGACTTAGTTAATGTGTTATCCTGAAGTGACATACTGTGTGACAAAACTTTCCTTTTAGTTTAAACTTGTCACAAGTCAGAGAATCCTCAAAAATACTTCTCTTACAATTCAAATCCAATCCTGAGGGCTCAACTTTCAGTGTTTCAGATTCTAGCAATTTCCTTCTTGATGTCTTTACAGTCTTTCTAAGTCATTTTCAGGAATCAAATCTAAAAAGAAATTTGTCAAATCGCTACCTAGAATTTGTGTATAAGGACATAAAAGTGCCATGCTAGCTCGCACTAGAAAGCTTCAATAAAAATCAGCAATGGCCCACGTTACTTTTGTCACCCCATGCAATATACCATGGTATCCAAGAAATATTTTGTCTCTCTCCCTCCCTCTATTCCTCCCTCACCTCTCCCTGCAGCCCCTCCTGAGGCTGTTTTCAATCTATATAGATGAATAGAATTTTGGAAAATAGAATTTATTTACAACAGTAAGTTTTCCTAATGAAATTATTAAGAAAGTCAATAAGGCACAAAAATATTCTGTATTCTGTTAAAAGAAAAGTGTACATCCATGTCTACCTAGACAATCGTAATATAGGACTGGGACTATAACTCAGAGGTAGAGCGCTTGCCCAGCTGCACACAGCCCTAGGTTAGATCCCCACCGTGGGAAAATGAAAGTACAGAAAGAAGAAAAACATAATACAAAGTAAAACGGTTAGAGAATTATTTCAGTATTAGTCTCTGTTATACCTTTTTCTCTGATATTGTAAATTTTTTTTTTTTTTTTTTTTGGTACTGGGGGTTGAACCCAGGGCCTTGTGCCTGCATGCTCTGCAAGTGCTGGACCACTGAGCTGTACCCCCAGCCCATTTTTTCCTTTTTTTTTTTTTTTTACTTTTTGAGACAGGGTCTCACTAAGTTACGCCCGGCTTGATGTTGTAATTTTTTTAAATCAACCTTCCTTCCTTCCTTAATACTCTCCCTCCCTCCCCTTTCATTCCCTCCCTCCCTCCTTTTTTATTTCTCTTTCTCTTTCTTTTCTTTTTCTTCTTTTCTTTCTTCCAGGGCTGAGATTGAACACAGAGCCTTGAGTCACTCATGCTGGGCAAGGACTCCACATCTATATCACCTGCAATGTCATGAACATTTTGGTGTGAACAGTCCCTGACCTGCAAGGATTGACAATTTTCCAACTCTGTCATGGTAGGAAAGTATACTTGTATAACCATTCTGGGTTTCACTTTCAGTACAATAATCAATAAATTCCATGAGATATTCAACACTTTCATAAAATTGGCTTTGTGTTAAGATGATTTTGTGCAACTGTAGGCTAATGGAAGTTTTGTAAGCATGTTTAAGGTAGGTGAGGCTAAGGTATGTTGGTCAGCATATTGGATGTATTAAAGGGATTTATGATATTTTGAGTTTATGATGAGTTTATTGGGACAGAACCTGATTGTGAGCAGAGGACCACCTGATCATTGATAAGATTTGTAGTCAGGAGACTTAATTTACCACCCAAACCTGGAGGTGTGCCATTTTTAGTAAGCATTGATGGTTGTCTAGTATTGATTGCATAGCATGGTTGGTACCTTCTATAATAGGGACAAAGCACTCCTCTAAGTTATTCGAGGGTGATAAGACCAAGTCTCTACCATGACAGAATTTTGTGCTAGATTCTAGGAGGAAGGAGGGATTGGAATTGAAAAATACAAAAAATAAAATAAATAAATAAAAAGCTTGAAATTGTGTCCCAGCTTTCCAAAAAAAGAGAGATTGTCATATATATAAGTGTCTCTTCAGAAAAGGTTATGTTAAAGATGTGAGCAAGCCATTTAGAGAATAGAGTAGCTGGGAGAGGGTCATGGGAGAAAGAGGGGCCTGAGGGACCAGTGCAGGCCTGTAGTAAACAGCTCAGGGGTCCACTCCAGGTACCTGGGAGCGGGGAGCAGGTGTACTGCTCCACAGAAAAGTATTTAATGGACTTAAAATTAAATTTCTAGGGCAAGACAAAATGAGGCTGAATATTGTCTATTTTAATACTTCATTCTATGTCTTTATTCATTCAGGAAATATCATAAGTCTCATGAAAAAATTTTACTAGTTATAAAACCTTTTTCTTTTCCAGTACTGGGTGGTTGAACCCAGGGCCCTGCTCTTGCTAGGCAAGCGCTCTGCCACTGAGGTCCATCCCAGCCTCCATTATTTTTTATTAAATTAATTAATTAATTAATTAATTAATTTTGCAGTACTGGGGGTTGAACCCAGGGAGGGCCTCGCACTTACTGCCTCCAGCCCTCCCCGCCCCCCAGTTTTTTAACTTTTTCTTGCAGTACTGGGTGTTGAATCCAGAGCCTCGTGCTCGCATGCTCTGCAAGTGCTGGACCACTGAGCTGCACCCCTGGCCCATTTTTTTTACTTTTTGAGACAGGGTCTTGCTAAATTATGCAGACTGCCTCTGGTCTCAAACTTGCGATCCTCCTGCCTCCCCCTCCAGAGCTACTGGGATTACAGGCATGTGCCACCGTGACCGGCGCCTCATTGTTTGAAACAGGGTCTTGCCATGTTGTACAGGCTGCTTCTGGCCTTGAACCTGGGCTCTTCCTGCCTGAGCCTACTGAGTTTTGGGGATTATAAGGATGAGCCAAGGCAGCCAACATAAAAATCATTTTTTTAAAGAGAGTTAGAATTCAGTGGTAAGGAGTAAATGTTAAATGATTTTAGCCAGGCCAGAGGCAGCCTGCACAATGTAGGGAGACCTTGTCTCAAAAAATGAAGCATGGTGGCCTATGCCTGTAATCCCAGTAACTCCAGTGGGAGAGGCAGGAGGATTGCAAAATGTAGGGCAGAAGCAGCCTGCGTAATTTAGCAAGACACTACCTCAAAATAAAAAGTAAAACAATGGGCTGAGGGTGCAGCTCAGTGGTAAACTGCTGGCAGAACATGTGTGAGGCCCTGGGTTCAACCCTCTAGCACTGAAAAAAAAAAAAAAAAAAAGAAAGAAAGAAAGAAAAGAAAAGAAAAATGATCTGAGGATGCAGCTCCGTGATAGAGCACTTGCTTAGCAAGTACAAGGCCCTGGGTTCAACCCTTAGTACTGCAAAAACTAAAATAAAATAAAGTCTCATAGAAAAGCAATCATTCTTTTTAAAAGATAGTTCATGAGTCGCTTATTTGCATGTTCCCATAGTTTCCTTAAAGAGTTGCAAAAGCACTGCCTACAAATACACTTTTTCTCCCTTTACACACCAAGAATATGGGAGTAATTCTTCAACCCAAGTAAAGAAAAAAAATCTTTATTTTTCTCACATTGCCATTCATTCTGAAACCCTATATTCATGCTTATGCAAATGAATGAGAAATTCAGAAATACATTTAAATATGTTTAAAAGCCCACAGAGATATCTTGTAATTAGGAGGTATCAGCCAATTGTGAGAACAACCGTAGAATCTTTGATAAAAAAATCTTTAAAGGCAAAGAAATAGAGGGTTAAAGACTCACTAAATACATTCATTCCAGCAACACCACAATCATTCTGTAAAAATCAAAGTAGTAAACAAATACAAGTGTACTTGGTGATGTAAAGCACAAGAGCTCAAGGAAAGGATGTTTTTACTAAGAGTTACACTTCTTAATTGCTGTTGTTAGGTGCTTTTGAGTGACCCTCAGAGGGTTTGGGGGAGTGGATTGCCACGTTCTTCTGTTTTTGCCATGCTGGGGATCAAACCTAGGGCCTCAGAGAGTGCAGAGTGGCACTCTACCAACTGACCCAAATCCCAGGCCTAAATCTTGGAGATCCAGGCCCAAATAATATTTTACAGGGGAAATGGTTTGAAAGGCATTGCACTCTGTATTGGAATCAAATCTGAGGTAATAATGTGGATGGCTCTAAGGGCTTGGGGGAATAAAAGGAACACTTATTCTTGTCCATGGCTGGTTAATCAAGTTGGAAAAAACACTGGTAATTGTCCGGAATCATGTATTTAATTTCAGTCTAACTTCTCTTTGCTATCTAGCTTCAAATTATAGCTCTACTCTAACAGAAATCTTTTACTTACAGGCTCCTTTCAGACAGGGGACAAAACTTTTTTTTTTTTTTTTTTGCGGTACTGGGGTTTGAACCCAGGGCCTCGCACCTGCATGCTCTGCAAGTGCTGGACCACTGATCTGCACCTCAGCCCATTTTTTTTTTTTTACTTTTTGAGACAGGGTCTCGCTAAATTAGGCAGACTGCCTCTGGTCTTGAACTTGTGATCCTCCCGCCTCCGCCTCCCGAGGCGCTGGGATTACAGGCGTGCACCACCACCCCCAGCCGGGACAAAACTTTTAAGTACTCATGGGGGCAAGGTGCTACATAGGTAGGTTCAACTGAAAAAAGAATAGGTAAATAAAACATAAGGTGTCATACATCTGGCCCACAACAATACAAAAGAGAGCCTACCTGGTGGACATGCTTGTAATCCTAGCACTCAGGAGGCGGAGGAAGGAGGATGGCAAGTTTGAGGCCAGCCTGGACTACATAATAAGTTCAAGGCCAGCCTGAGCTACATAGTGGGAACCTGCCTCAGAAAACCAAGGGCTGCCAGGTGCAGTGGTGCACGTCTGTAATCCCAGCGACTAGGGAGGCAGAGACAAGAGGATCCCAATTTTGAGGCCAGAGGCAATCTGAGAAACTTAATGAGACCCTGTCTCAAATTAAAAAGGGCTGGGGGTGCAGCTCAGTGTACAGTGCTTGCAGAAGTACACAGGGGGCCCTGGGTTCAACCCCCCAGCATTAGAAAAAGAAAAGGCTGAGAGGCCGAGGCAAAAGGATCGCAGATTCAAGGCCAGAGGCAGCCTGCACAACTTAGAAAGACCCTGTCTCGAAATATAAAAAGGACTGGGGTGCAGGTCAGTGGGAGAACGCTTACCTTGCATGAATGTGGCCCTGGGTTCACACCTCACCTCAAATCTTCACACTTGTTGTAGAATAGCTTCACAAATACAGTGGTCCTTGTGTTACAAGGACCTTGTGTTACTGTAAACAAACAAACAAAACCAAGGGCTGGGGACATGGCAAAGTGTTTCCCTAGCATGTGCCAGGCCCTGCGTCCCAACCCCAGCACTTGGGGGTAGGAGGGAGACACAAACAATATGAATATTTAAATCTCCACCCAAACCAAATTATTGCCATTGCCCTGGGTACCCCCTTACAGACTACTTGTTTGTAAATCTCTTCCTTCATAGCTGGGTGTGGTCATGCACACTTGTAATCCAAGCGGGTCAGGAGGCAGAGGCAGGAGGATCGCAAGTTCGAGACCAGAGGCAGTCTTTGTAATTTAGTAAGACACTGTCTCAAAAAGTAAAACAATGGGGTGGGGGTGCAGCTCAGTGGTCCAGCACTTGCAGAACATGCAAACACGAGGCCCTGGGTTCAACTACCCATACTGCCAAAAAAAAAAAAAAAAAAACACCTCTTCCTTCGTAATTCCTACTGCCACTCATCGTGTATCCGCAGTACCATAATCCTGAACTTCATTATGGCACTCCAAACGATACAAATGTTTATAGACGCAGATGTGAAAGTGATCTAGAATAAAAAGAAGTGAAAGTGCCTTTCAGCACCTTCCAGAAGTATGTCTGTGTCCAGATCTGTGATGGAAAGAGGGGTAGCTGGATGGATAGAAAGACAGAGAGAGAGGTAGTGCAGAGCGTAGGGTCTGGATTAGACAGTTTGAGTTCTGGCTCTTCTACTTCTGTGTGTGTGACCTTAGCTTTATCTTTCTTTCTTTCTTTCTTTCTTTCTTTCTTTCTTTCTTTCTTTCTTTCTTTATTATTGAGACAAGGCATCACCATGCAGCTGAGGCTGGCCTCGAACTTAGGGTCCTCCTGCCTCTGCCTCGTGAATGCTGGGATTACAGATGGTTTTGTCATCTTTAAAAGCTGGGGTGGCAGCAGTACTGTCCCACTAGGTTATTGTAAGGATCAAGAAAGTTTATTTGTGAACAGGTCCTGAAACACAGAATTATAAAGGGGTTAACCACTGTTATTATGAATACACCTATACATCGGGAATTTTTTTTTTAGACAAATGAGATAATATATATACTTTCTCACTTCACAGTATTTCAGGGAGAACATACAACACAGGACTGGTCATGTAGATTGATCTCTTTCACTCTTTGTCACTGCTGTCTCACATCTCACAGTAAGGTCAGATCAGAACTAATGTAACCATCTCCTCTTGATGGTCACTTACGTTGTTTCCACTTCTAAGCAACTTCTAATATTGTGTCCTTCATTATAAAATAAGATGCAGAAAGGGCAGTTGTATAATTGTGTCCCCATTGTTGTTGGGTGCCATCAAGTTGGATCCGACTCATAGTGACATTATGTACAACAGAATGAAACACTATTGAACACTGAGCCATGCACACGATCTTTCTATGTTTGAGCCCAATGTTGCAGCAACTATGTTTCTTCTCATTTTCAGTTGTGCCATATCAGCAAAAGGAGATCCCAAGGGCTTTACTCTATTCCCATCATTAAGGTAGTCTCTACTCTGAGGAGACAACTCTTTCCCAGTTGTTTCTTGAATGGCTTCCAGACTGGGGGGATGTGTGTGTGTGCTCATTTTCCAGCACTATATTTGACAGTGCTTCTCTGCTATTCATAGGGTTTTCAATGGCTAATTGTTTCAAGAGTGGGCTGCAGGTCCTTCTCCCTAGTCTATCTTAGTCTGGATGCTCAGCTGAAAACTGTCCACCATGGGTGGCCCTGCTGGCATCTGGAGTAGCCGCGGTATAGCTTGCAGCATCACAGCAACATGCAAGCCCCCACAGCATGACAAGCTGACAGACACATGGGGGATAACCCCATTTTATGATCAGAATTGAGGCTGAGAAAAGTTTAGTAAGTTACCTGAAGTCACATAACTGCTAACAGAGTTGGGGCAACTAGTTTAGGGTTAGGGATGTAGCTCAGTGGTAGAGCACTTGCCTGGCATGCATGAGACCCTGCGTTTGATCCCCAGCACCACACACACACACACACACACACACACACACACACACACACACACACACAGAGTTATTAGTCTGGGCATGGTGGCACACACCTGAAATCCGAGTGGCTTGGGAGGTTAAGGCAGGAGGATTACATGCTCAAGGCCAGAGGCAGCTTGTGCAATTTAGAGAGAGCGTGTCTAAAAATATTTTAAAAAGGGGCTGGGGGCGCAGCTCAATTGGTAGAGTACTTGCAAAGTATGCGTGAAGCCAAGGGTTCAGCCTCTGACTATCCCCAAAACAGAACAGTTAGTCTAGCAGAGTTTCACCGCACCTCACCTCAAATCTCCGCACTTGTTATAGAATAGCTTCACAAATACAGTGGTCCTTGTGTTACAATAAGACATTCTTCTGCTTCTTGAAACAAGCACCAGGCAACACCAGTTAATGTGCTGCCAAAGGGACATGAGGAGAGAGACAGAAAGGAGTAGAGTAGAAAAGGAAATCAAGTAGCAAGGCTGGCAAGGTCCAAAGTGCTGAAGACAATATTAAAATTAGTACACCAATCTCAAGTGTGTAAATGGTTGGAAATCAGGGTAAATAAAGCGTGGTAGTGTGGCAGAGCAGAGAGGATGACTTGCTGTTTGGCTATTTTGGGGAAATATTATTTGAAAAGGTACCACATTGACCTATAGTCTCTACAGGCGATATGCCCAGACCAGCATACATTGTGACTGATACTGGGGGTGGGGGGTGCAGGCCTGTTCTCCCAGCTACTGGAAAGGCTGAGGTGGGAGGATCCCCTGAGTCTAGGAGTTGGACGCCAACCTGGACAATGTAGCACAGCTATGTCTCTAAAAAAATTAATTGATTGATTAAAAAGTTTGATCTCTAAACCCTATATTGAGACTATATCTCTATCAGACTCATTGAAGAATATTAAAACAAACCCTCATTAACTGTAAATGCATAGAAAAGGCAATTATATTGACTTTAAAATTTTTGTGCTCTGAGAACATATACTTCATTTATAATGTGATAAAGCCTCAGCCAAGTCCATAACCTCAAAAAGCATAGGGTGCATTTTGGGAATATTCTTAAATGATCCATGCCTCAAAGTCCAGCATTATTTGGGATCCAAGAACAAAGGAATTCATTTTTTAAAAAATCATCCCTTACAAAAATAAATAAATAAATAAAATAAAAATGATCCATTATATACTTCTATATGGCTGGTCTTGCTGCACTCCCATAATTGGGAAAGTTTATTGAAGAAAATTAGAAAGTTGAACTTTAGATTTTATGCTCAGTTTGATCGTTAATGACTTTAGGACAGGGGCAAATGGCTTCTCCAAGCTGAACTTACCTTTTATATAAAGCAAAATTCGTGTGTTAGTTTTGTCGGGAAACAGGTGGTGTCTACTTGTTGATGTTTCCCTGACATTTTGGAAAAGCCTAGGAGATACAAACTGTGGTATTTCACTGCAATGACAGAAGTGCTAAAATTTACAAGTGTGAAGGACATATTCCAACTTTGAGTCAGAGGATGGAATAAAAATGAACACCACGGGGTTTTAAAAAGACGTTTCTTAGGCATCACGAAGTCGTTTTATTTATCAGTCTTGTTTACTTCCTGCTTCTGCTGCTGAGTTATGATAACATGTAAGAAGCTTACAAAAATACTTATCAAAATCAGTTGGGTACAATGCAACAATTTAGCTCCTAATGACAGTCGCCTCTAACCATGAATGACATATAATAAATAGTGTTTGAACTGGATTTTCAGCTGTAGATCCTTATTCTGCCACCCAGACAGCCCTCTAAAGTTGCCCTGTGGCCTTAATCCCACTTGGATGTGTGCCCCGCTGCCTCTACTTTCCATCATTCTCGTGCTTTAGTCTTCTTGAATAAGTGAACAATCTTTGTTTCTGTACCTTATTAGGCCAAAGACCATAACAGCTAGTGAGCTAGTGATGGCATCGGCAAGCCCTGCGGGCAGATTCTCTGCAGACCCAGCCAACCTCCAACAACCCCCTTTTTATACTCCTGTTTCTAGGAAGAATTATGATGGCGGTGCCCTGCTGTTGATCAGTCAAATCTGTGGTAGGCCTAGAGATAAGTCCTGGAAGTGTGGTGTACTGTAAAACAGCGGCTCCCATTCATTAGTGGCTTGTGTGTAATAAACCACCGAAAAAGGGGGTGGGCTGGGGAGGCAGCTGCAGGGTGCAGGAGCAGACAATGCGGCTCATTCTTGGGAGCCAAAACGTGGTGATTTGCTCCTGGGCCGCCTGCTCCCTCTGACGTTCTTTCTGATAACATTTGAGGGCCCTATCTATGTTTACAGTTTAGCTTCTGTCCCAAGAGATTCACCTTTGGTACTGTATGTGTATAACAGAATATTGTTGTGGTAGACATGAAAAACGCTATCAAACAGCTCACCCAGGCAACCAAAATTGCTGGGTTAACGGGACATTTTCCTCTACCAAGTGATAACCTTAAACAAATTTTATGGTAGCCATTGTTTCCTAGTACTGGTTTTATGGGGAGGACATTTCAACAAATATCAGCTAAAATGCCCACTGTGGTAATAGTCCCTAGGAATGAATTATATTGGTTTAGTAATGTGAGGGAGTTTCTTTCCCCAAAAATGCTGGGGCTGAAACCCAGAGCCTCATGGATGCTAGGCAAGTGCTCTACCACTGAGCTACATCCCCAGTCTCGTTCAAATTTATTTTGAAGCCAGGTATAGTGGTGCACATGTGTAGTCCCAGCACATGGGAGGCTGAGGCAAGAGGATCTGATCGCAAGTGCAAGGCCAGCCCGGGCCATGTAATGAGACTGTGTCTCAATAAATAAATTAATTAACTAATTTTGAAACAAGGCCTTGCTGAGCTGTCCAGGCTGGCCTGAAACTTGCTCTGTAGCCTAGGCTGGCCTTGAATTCTTGATCCTCCTGTCACAGCCTCTCAAACGCTGAGATTACAAGCATATAGCACTATGCTCTGACTAATATGCTTTACATTAAATTAAATTTTATTTATTTTCGGTTCTTGGGGGTTGAATCCAGGGCCTGGCATGTACTTTGCAAGTGTTGCACTACTGGCTGCACCCCCAACCTCTTTTTTATTTTTTATTTTGAGTCAGGGTCTCACTAAATTACACATTCCTAGGGACTATTACCACAGTGGGCATTTTAGCTGATATTTGTTGAAATGTCCTCCGCATAAAACCAGTACTAGGAAACAATGGCTACCATAAAATTTGTTTAAGGTTATCACTTGGTAGAGGAAAATGCCTCTGGCCTCGAACTTATGATCCTCCCACCTCCTGAGTTGCTGGGATTACAGGCGTGCACCACCACATCCAGCTGAATACATTTTTTAGACATATAAATGTTCATAGACTAGAAAAGTATTTTGGGAATGCCTAGACTTTAAAAATTAAAGTCTATAAAAATGTGCACACCTGCACTCCCAGCAGAGGCAAGAGGATTGCAAGTTTGAGGCCAGGGGCAGCCTACATAACTTCGTGAGACCCAGTCTCAAGATAAAAAATTTGGAAAGGGCTGAGGGTGCAGCTCAGTGGGAGAGCACTTACATAGTGTGTGTGAGGCCCTGGATTCAGCCCCCAGAACCACAAAAAATAAATAAATACAAAATAAAATTGATTTTTAGGCTGGGTGTAGTGGCACGTACCTATAATCCCAACATTTGGGAGGCTGAGGCAAAAGGATGATGAGTTTGAGCCCAGTCTTGGCTATATAGTTAGGCTTTGTCTCAAAAAGGAAAAAAACAAAACAAACAAACAACACAAATATATATGCTATTAAGTACCTATGAGACACTACTTTGCAATAGTGCTGCAAATGACTCATCTGGCTAAATCAAAATGTGGGAGGCAGTTTAATTGTGAAGGAAGACAATACACCTGTTGGGGAAGGAGGGTCAAGCACCTGGCAACAGGCCCTTTAACTCAGAATGGGTTAACCTAATAAAAAGGAAACACTTGAATTTGTTCATGGCTGCTTAATGAGGAGCTGCTGAATGCTGCCATCTCTGCAGTGAACTTTCTTTTCCATCCAAAGCAGGTGCGCAGCATTGTGACGTCGAAACTGTACTTGTTCCTGGGCAGTCCCCCGCTGCTCTTCCACGTGGGAATGGAGTACTGTGCCTTCCAGGCACTTTTTCCTCTCCCGCTCGGAAGTCGGGGTCAGAGCGGCAATGGCAGAGTGCAAGGCATGCCAGTTGTTTTGGAATTCTTGCAGGTGTTTAAAGCAAAGGATTCTTTTCAGAGCCCTATCTGCATTTGTCATATGCCATTTGTGCAAAGGCCTGTGGTGTTTTTGTTTGTTCGTTTGACTGATTGACATGTAATGGCCAGGGCCGTTGAGCGGCTGCTCCCAACAAAGTCACTCTCATAGCTGGACTTGTCTGGAAATCAGCTGGCCTGAATTACTCATGAGTTTTCTCTGCCCTGCAGAAGAAAACTGTGTTATTTGGGCTTTTTTGTTTGCTTTCATGACTTGTTGTTGTTGTTGTTGTTACTTTATTTTCAATTCTAAGTTAAAATGAAATAAAGACTTGGATAGGATCATAATCCCAAAAAACAGTTTTCAAAACCACCCACTCCTTAAAATTTATTTAGGAGTGGTTAAAGAGATTTGTGGCATTTAAATAAATATTGGGATATGATAAAACTTTTAAAAAATTCAGAGAACACGTCTGTGTCAGTGATGAAAGGGGAACTTAGGGGCAAAATTCTAGCTTTTAAACTTTTTATCATTGAGAAAACTAAAGTGAAATTCCCTTTTTTCTTTTCCTTGTCAGTGAACATTCATGAATTTATATAGAAGCATGTATATTATCAGTCACATTATACATAAAGCTAAGTAAATATGTATGAGCGCAAACTTGAGTATAGCATGTTTTGTTGATAAAGTTAAATCGGCAATCCTTATTAATGCTCTCCACACATAGGTAGTGTTTCGTGGAATTAAGGATTCAAAGTTCAAGCCATGTGTGGTGGTGCGTGCCTGTAATCCTAGGACTCAGGAGGCAGAGGCAGGAGGATTGACGTGAGTTCAAGACCAGCCTAGTCTCCACAGCACATTCAAGTTTGTTAAAAGAAGGATTCAAAGCTCATGCTTCCAAGTATTAACTTTATTATTGATATAAGTTTCTGAATTTTGCTGTACTGTTAATTCTATATCTTAATATTGAATTCCTTACCCTATCATCCTATCTGGAAGATGTAAAATAACAACAACAACAAACAAACAAACAAACAAACAAAAAACCCAAGGGGAAGCAAAGGCAAACTGTCGTAGACATGTTCAGAACACCATCTTTCATTTACTCCGTTGACCTAAGCATTTTCTGGGCACACATCTCTTTTCCTAGGAAGCATCTTTCCTTGGGATGAATGCTTCCATTTGGGTGTCTTGCCTTTTGGTGCACAGTCAGCCCCTCATGTCTGTCTGTACAATCAAGTTTCCGTGGAGCCCTGACCTGGAGACAGGAAGGAGAAAAACACGCTGGTTGAGGCCTAGGAGTAGTCAGACTCAGAACTGACCAAAGGGCACATTGCTGTGGTTTCTGGGAGGGATTATAAAAATTCAAAACTGCATTTTTAAACTGCAAAATGGAAAAATGGTCTTTGTTCTTCTCTTTTATGTTGACAAAGTCTGATCTGGATATGTGAAAAAATTTTAATATTAATTTTTTAAATTTATTTTTAAACTTTCTGAAATAAGGATTTCTTTCCTGTTACCTCAGTAGGAATGAGAGGTAAAGGAAGTAGGTTTTAAATATACTCAGGTCCTTATGGTTTGTAGTTAGGTTGCCAGATTGGACAAACAGCAAATTGACCAACCAGTTAAATTTGAATTTCAAATAAACAAGTAATTTTTTACTGTAATAGTGCATGGGACATACTTCCACTAAAAAATATTTGTTGTTCTGAAATTCAAATTTAGCTGAGTGTCTCTTTTTTATCCAGCAATTCTGTTTGAAGCAGGGCTTGAATAGTAGCAAATTTTCATAATCAGAAGCCTTATGGTTTGAAGGGCTTAAATTTTTTTAGTAGGTTTCATTTTCCTAGGACTCATAAAGGATCTCATTAAGGGTGTCCCTTATCATTAGATAGAGTAACAGAATTAATAGTAATAGCTGTTGTAATTGAGTTCCTGTCCAAAAACACCCAAATGCTTTCTATTTGTCATATAACCTTCACAGCCACCTAAGGAAGCAGATGATGTTACTCCCATTTTCCAGACAAGAAAACTGAGATTCAGACATACTAAGCAATCTTTATTGAGTTAGACAAGTGGAAGAACTAGGATTAGAAACTAGCTATCTAATGTTCCAGAGTTGGGCTCTTCCTTCTAAGAGGCAATGGCTACTACTTGGGAAAGTTCATTGCAATAACAAATGTGTGTTATCAGCAGATTTTAATTTATTCATCGACATCATATACCTTGTCTTCTCTATGCCTGGGCCTAGCCTTTCTCGACAGTGTCAAGGACCATGTTTCATCCTTCTCAGTGACTCCCCCTTAGGCAAGCAGTCATATTGTTCACCAATGAAAAGAAAACAAAAGAGAAATTTAAAAAGTGTCACACATTAAGACAATCAGATTTGTCTTTTGATTAAACCAAGTGTTTTTTCATTGTTATTTAAAACTCAAAGTGTCTTGATACACGACTTAACTGTATTTGCCCATTGTCTGGATATTTCTTGTTGTTGGACTTAGCCAGCTTAGCTGGCTCTACAAATTAGGCAGAAACCTTAAACGTCAGCGGTTCCCTTGCCAAAACACCCAAGTAGAGAAAATCACCGCTCTGATGCCTATACTCCCTTGCCCTAGACAGGTCTTGGCCATGAAGGACTGAATTTTGGGCTCTTCTCCCCTTGGAAATACTCCAACCCAGGTTTACCTTTGCCTGCGGAGCCCTGTATGATGTAAATGCTTTCATATAATGATGCTCCTCCCCCTAGCCCTTGTTACCATCCTTTGATATGACTTAGAAGGTGATTACATAGCTTCACTTATTTCTTTGAATTCATAGATTTCATGGTCATTAAAATAATCACAGCCCCATCAGCTCTCCCCATGCTTAAATAAGATCAATACAAGCCAGAACAAGAGGCTTCTTCACTCTTCTATTCTCCAGGGTTTCTTTTTCCTGCTCTTTCATTCACCTCCCCTCTGCCTCCATAAACCTTTCCCTTCTTCCCACCCTCAAACCTGGCATATAAAAGAATACGATAATTTCTTGAATAGTTCTTTCCGTAGCGAATCATAACATGTGTTCATCTCTCATCCAAGATGATGCAGTGCCTTACACACACTGTTAAGAGGCAGCTACCGTGATTGTGGAGTTTGCCAGAGTGAAGAAACCTTGGGGCCCTGCCTTACAAAGCAGCTCAGCAATCAAATGGTTAATAGGATGAGTAAAGGCTATTTTTAAGTCTGGCTCCCCTCTCTGATACACTCTTGAAAATTCACCCTGTACTGCAGAAATCCTAAATTGCACTGCCCTGCACCCCACTGAAACTCTTCAGTCTGCTGTAAGTAAGCCTCAGCATGGGCAAGATTGGGGGTGAACAGCTGGAGGAGGGGCTCAAGCCCTGGGCCTTTGTAATGGAGGGGCGAAACACTGAGCTCCTGCAGAGAAGGAACACAGAAACCCTCACAGCACAGAGAAAGAGACCCAGACAAAAGCCCCGTTACACGGTTGCAAATCACCCCACTGCTGTTATTTTATTTACGTGGTCTGCAGGAGGATTGTTTTCTCTTTGCAAAATTTTTCAGCTTCATGGGCTTTTCTCCTCCACAGCAGCGGCCACTTAGACCACAGTGCCACATAGAGACCATCTTCACCTTCCGCCTTAAGGAAAAGGGGAAAAACCCTGCCTAGGCTGGACTCAGTCGAGGAGAATGAAATCGATGGATTCCCAGCCTTCTGTTTCTTCTCCACGGAGACAAGACTGAAGTTCTATGTACTTAAAATAATGACATATTAGTTCTATCCGTGTGGTTTGGGTCTATGTTTTTCTGGCTTTATCGGAATATTTTTCTTAAAAATGATACCTATGCTTATCCTTTTGGACTTGTTTATTGAGATGTGAAAAGAAAGAAAAGGCAACACAACTTGTATTTGTATTTGAATCAATTTAGATATATATATAAATGCACAAACATTCTTCCCAGTAAAATATTTTTTTCAGTTTCAAAACTAACAGAAATATCACTATGGCAAGACATAAGCTATGAGTTTGAGTTTCTTTCATCAGGGATGAAAGAGGGTTAAGATGGAAAGAAGACTAACAAAAACAGTTATTTAAAAACCTAAATGGAAAGGAAGGACTGTGAGTGCAAGTTTTCTTTTGTACAAGAGGGGCTGGGGAGGGAGGACGGAGGGAGGGAGGGAAGGGGGGAGAGAGAGAGACGAGAGAGAGAGAGAGAGAGAGAGAGAGAGAGAGAGAGAGAGAGAGAGAGAGAGAGAGAGAATGAGAGAGAGAGAGTGCGCACCAACCCTAGGGAATGAAAAGTAGTTTCTTCTCTTCTCGGTGTGGACACGCTGGCTTACTCTCGTAACGTTTTTCTACAGTTGAACCCGATCTGCAAGCTACGCGTTTAGGTAGCTGAGGACTGAAAGTTACTTTACAGTGCCCAGAGGAGCAGAGGACCCTTCCACTTCATCTCCTTTCCTTGTCATCACATCTAGAAAGTTGAAAGAACAACTTGCAATAAGTGTGCTCAGTCAGAGAAAAATAAAAATATGAAAATTCCCAGTGACAAATCCACGGAAGTATTTACTAGGTGTCTGAGCAGGTAATTAGCACTCAGACCAGCTTCAGAAACTACTTCTGGTCACCTCAAATGAAGAATATATAATGAGCAGAAGAGCTTGATTTTCAATGGACGATTTACCCAGGACAATAGCCCAGACAGAACCGGGCAAAGGGTTCACAAAGGGTAACCTGAGAAGCAGCGGGCTTCCCTCCCCAGAGCTTAATTCTGGGCCCTTCTCCTACTCCATCCTTTCCCCAAGCCCACCTCGTCCACACCCCCCTCTACACCTCCACAAAACACACACCCAGCATAACTTCCCTCGAAAAGCTGGGCATTGTCTTTAAGGAAACTCTACCGCAGAAGGACGGGCAGAGTGCAAAACCGTTCAGGACAGATTTGCCTGTCGGCACCGAGACCTAAACAGTTCCAGGTTATTTCAGGCTGAAACTTTTCTCCCTCCTGTAGTTTAGCTTTCTTTCTGGGGCTCCCTAGTGGAATTGTGGAGTCTTTTCTCATTGGAGTTTCTCAACCTGGGTGATGAGGAATGCGGAAAGGATCATCCGTTCTTTTCAAAGCCTATTTCAGAAGGCTGACAACAGTGAGGACCAAAGATGGCAGAGCTTGGTATTTCTCATTCACAGTGTTATCTGTTTCTCTTGGTCTAAGAAAAGCTCTTACCCATAGACATTGTGGTTACTGTGTTATGTGTTAATGTTTTTAGTTAAAAAAAAAAAAATCGCCTGTCAGGTGTGGTGGCGCACACCTGTTGTCCCAGCCCTTGGGAGGCTGAGGGAGAAGGATTGCAAGTTTGATGTCTTCCTGGACTAGTACTGAGTGAGTTCCTGGAATGGTACACAGCTATACTCTGTCTCAAAAAAAAAAAAAAATTACCTGTCACAGTACCTTTGGTAACAAAACAAATAAAAGTAATTACTTTCCCCTAATGTGCCTCCTGATACATATATATATATATATATATATATATATATATATTTTTTTTTTTTTTTTTTTTTTTTTTTTTTTTTTTTTTACTTCATCGCACTCAAACATGTGTGCTCATTTATGGTTAAAGTCCCCCACCCACTGCCCATCGCATGTGGTACACATTGAAAGCTAAAAAAAGGCGACTTAGACATCATTTTTGAGTCTAGAAAATAAATTCAGAGAGTTCAAATCACTGCTCAAGGTTACCAGTGTCAGAGCTCGGATACAAGGTTTCCTGATTCCTAATCCTCACTGCGTTTCCCAGGGCATCAAGCCATCTTCTTACTGGCCTCATAACGTGAGACTGGCCAAGAGTCCCTGTCTCTCCTGCGAATGCTTTCTGTCATTAAGTGCTCCAGTAAACTGTTCATTAAGATTGTTTGGGGCTGTTTACCAATTTAGGTGATGTCAGATACTTCTCTTGGATTCTGTTGCCCTCTTGCGCTGGCAAAGAATTCTCTTGACTCTGTTGGCTGTGGTTTGACCATCCCGGTCTAAATCACAATCGCGACTGCCACGTAGAAATCCATAACCGGACACCATTACCAGAATCATGTATTTAAAATGCATTAGTGCTTTGTGAATCGCAACTCCTCTCATCATTTCCCCTTCATTTTCCAGGACGTCGGCAGAGAGCACTGGATTCTGGAGACGAACGGCCAGGTTGAAGGAGGGGAGCCTTGCTGCTCCTGTTTTCTCTGGGGCATGACAGAAGCTGTTTTGTGAGGTCAAAGAAGAAAAAGGAAACACTCGGAAGGCACAATGTTTTTGTGACAGGGTCTCACTATGTAGCCCCGGCTGGCCTGAAACCCAGGCTCCTCCTGCTCCTCCTCCCAAAGGCCCGGCCTCCAGCCACCCTTATGAAGTTCACTCAGAAGGCACACTGGGTGCCCATCCATGAACGGCCTCAATGGTACTCGAGGGTGTGGTCTGTGGAAGAATTTCAAGAAGGGTCTCTTCTTGAGATAAATGTTTATTTTAAAAAATAAACTTTGATGTCACATTTTGTACTTTCCAAAACTAATTATTAGTACTCTAGTGTCCTTAATATTCTTGGTCTTTTCAGGCTGTTAGCCTCCCAAAAGTTAAAACCTTTCCAAAATAAGGAGTGCCTGCAGTTGTCGCCCTGTGGCATCGGATCCCATCAGATCTTGGAAGCTAAGCAGGGTCGGGCCTGGTTAGTACTTGGATGGGAAACCTCCTGGGGACATCAGGTGCTGTAGGCTTGGGAGAAAGACCCGGAAACCCACTCCCAAAAATCAATCTGCCATTGAAAACTCTATGAACAGCAAAGAAGCACTGACAATAGTGTTTCGCCTGTTGTATGTAGGGTCGCTATGTGTCGGATACCGACTAGACAGCACCTAAAAACAACAACAACAAAGTAAGGAGTGGCCGGGCGTGGTGGCGCATGCCTGTAATCCCAGCGGCTCGGGAGGTGGAGGCGGGAGGATCGCAAGTTCGAGACCAGAGGCAGTCTGCGTAATTTAGCGAGACCCCGTCTCAAAAAAGTAAAAAAAATGGGCTGAGGTGTAGCTCAGTGGTCCAGCACTTGCAGAGCATGCAGGCACGAGGCCCTGGGTTCAACCCCCAGTACCACAAAAAAAAAAAGTAAGGAGTTAATACAGAAAAAACATATAGCGTAGAGCAGCGCCTGGCAGGCAGTAAGTGCTCTGTGAATGTCTGCTATTGTAGCAGCCCTCCATATCTGGGGCTCTGCACCCACAGATTCTACCAAGTATGCACCAAAAATATTTGAAAAAAATTGTGTCAGTATTGAACATGTACATCCCGTTTCCCCCTTGTATTATACCCTAAACAACACAGTATGACAACTACTTATATGGCATTTACATTGTATTAGCTATTAGAAGTAATCTATAGATGCTTGAACATGGAAGGGAATATGTCCACATGTTATGTACAAACACTATGCCGCTTGATCTCAGGCATGGTATTTCACTTCAGCATCTGTGGGTTTACTCATCTGAGGGGTTCCTGGAAACAGTTCCTGTGGACACTGAGAGAAGACTGACTATTTGTTTGTTTGTATGTCTTATTGAGCATCATTCTAGTCCCTGGAGATAAAGGTGAAGGTCATGGGTCCTGTCCTCAACAGTTTAAAGTCACCTGAGGAAAACAGATAGGAAAATTGGTCCTATCAAGAGAGAGAGAGAGATACCTGTGGAAGAATTATGCAGAAGATATTGTGGGATCAATTAGGAGGGGCTCTAGATTTTCTATATCCCAAGAGTTGGGCACTGGGGCCAAGGAATCTGCATTTTGAGAAGCTCTTCAGGCTACTCCCAGCCCTAAGGTTCTTGCCTGGTTAACTTTGACCGGAGGCAAGTTCAGGGAAGGGCTTTGTGGAAGAGTTGGCCGCAGAGTTGGACTGTGGAGGGAGGAAGGGTGCCCGGTCTCCAAGAAAGGAAGGAGAGGGCTGCTCCAGTGTGGGCAGGGTGGAGAGCCAGGAGCCCGGGCCCGCCCTATGGGGGTGTGGAGGAGAAAGGAGGGTGGGGATGCAGGTAGGTGACTGCAATGTCATTTTGCCAACAGCAAGCTTTGAGAGTGAAAGGGAGTGTCCTGATTAACAACAGGCACGGAGCTGAAGGGGTCGCAAAGGGCCCCCAGGGTGCCGCTGTCTGAGGCCTGCCCAGGGCAATGGCAGCCACTGCAGAATGTGCAGAGGGAAGATCTGATCTGTGTTGTGAAGTTCTCTTTGCTGTTCTTGACTTTGGAAAACTTTTTTGTTTTTTTAAATAGGCTCTCACCTAGTACTTCAGGCTGCGTCTACCGCTTCTCTTGCCTCAGCCTCCACAGTGCTGGGATTATAGGTGTGCACCACCATGCCTGGCATGGAGCACTACTCTAAGTGCCAAATTTAGAGAATAGTCCATTTTTTCTACAATTTTTTTGAATATATTGTTGTTGTTGTTGTTGTTAGGTGCCGTCGAGTCGGTATCCGACCCATAGCGACCCTCATAGGGTTTTCAATGGCTGACTGTTTCAAGACTGCCTTGGGAGTGGATTGCCAGGTCCTTCTCCCATTTTTGTGGTGCTGGGAATTGAACTCCGGACCTCAGAGACTGCAGCGCAGCGCTCTACCAACTGAGCTAAACCCCAGCCCTTGAATATATTACTTAGCTTTAATTTTTATAAGCATCCTAGTGCACGGCTTCACATACACTCAGGAATTAAAATCCGAGGTGAAGGCGGGGTCTGAGGAATCTACAATGCTGGTAACTGGTCCTGGAATGACATCATTTCGTTTATATAACATATCCTCCCCTTCATTGTTTATTTATTAAACACTATGGCCCTCCTTCACTTACTGGAACATAGTAAACAAGACAAATGAAGTCCTTGCCCTGAGGGAGCTTCTATTCTGCTGGAAGACATAGACAATAATTAAATAAATATGTAATGTATTTTCACATATTGGTGTGTGTTAAGGAAAGACAGCCAGTGAAGATAAAGGGTGAGAGATGAAGAGAGGCTGATATTTTAATTGATTCAGATAGTGATCATGTCCTGGAGGAGTGACATTTGAGCAGAGACCTGCATGGAGACAAGTGACCTTCTGAATTTCCAGCAGAGGAAATAGGAAGTGCAAAGGCCCTGAGGAATGGAAAATCTTGGTGAGATGAAGGACAAGGAAGTACCTCACATCTCTTTCTAATCAGGCAGTGCTGCACTGCATAAAATGGCCTATATGGCTTCACATGCCCTGTGTTTTACTAACCTGTCCTACCTCCTAACCAAGTTCTAAATTTGGGAGGGAACTATGGTGTGCAAATTGGGTGGGCTTCTTTGAGGAGGATGAGGGAATCCTAGTTCTTCCTCTTTCCTTAAGCTTTCTCTCCTAACTCTGTTAGGCAGTAGCCGTTTTTCAAGATAAAGGAAAGAATTTTAACATTATTGGGCATTGACAACCTATTGGTACAATTCTTTACAAATGTTCATTTGAATCTTATACCACTCCTATAGGATTAGCTGGGAGAAGGACCTGGCAATCCACTCTCAAGGCAATCCCAAAACAGCCATTGATAAACCCTATGAGGGTTGCTATGAGTCGGACGGCACCTAACAACAACAACAACAACAACAACAACAACATAGGATTAGCAATATTGTCATCATTTTGCAGGTGAGGAAGCAGATTCAAGAGGTTTGATAACTTTTCCAACATTATTTTCTATTACAAATTGATTTTCTTTTCACTGCAAAATGTCTTTCAGGGCCTTGGAGCTGAGAGTCATATTAACTGAGTACGTGAATAGCACATTCTGCCTAAATGCAGAATCTGGTAGCGTCAAGGCACAGCTTGTAGAGAAACACATTCGTTTTCTATGTGGAAATCTCAAAGACTAGTATATAAACCTTGTATATAGTGTAGACAAAAAAAATCTACGACAAGAAAGGCAGGATTCTGATGCTGTAGCTAAGTAGCTAAGTAGCCTCGTGACCTTGGCATGCCCCCTAATCTCTGAGTCAAGTTTCCTTATCTGTAAAGTAGGTAGTATTATTTAGGTCTGGTCATGTACATGTGCAAGTGCTTTGAAAAGTAAAATGATGCCTGGAAGGCCTTGGGCTTGATCCCTTGGGCTTGATCCCCACCCCCACCCACACAAGTGGAATGATATACACATGAGAGAAATTATTTAAAAGTTCCCAGAACTTTCTGGCAAATATATATGGCCAACAAAATGCCCCAGTCAATGATAGGCTCCACTTCTGTGTGTTGGAGCATTAGCAAACGCTCACCGCTACTGGAGCCATTGTTGTTGTCAAGTACCCCTGAGTCAGTATCTGACTCATAGCCACCCTTCATACAACAGGTGAAACACTATTGTCAGTGCTTCTCTGCTATTCTTAGGGTTTTCAATGGCGCTTGCTTTTTGGCAGTGGGTTTCTGGGTCCTTCTCCCAAGCCTACAGCATATGGTGTTCCCGGGTGGTCTCCCATCCAAGTACTAACCAGGTCGGACCCTGCTTAGCTTCAGAGATCTGATGGGATCGCATGTTACAGGGCTATGCAGGCAGGGCTACTGGACCCATGTTGTTGTTGTTGTTGTTGTTGTTGTAGTTGTTGTTGTTGTTGGGTGCCATTGAGTCAATATCTGACTCATAGCCACTCTTCGTACAACAGGCAAAACAGTATTGTCAGTCCTTCTCTGCTGTTCATAGGGTTTTCAATGACGGATTGAGTTTTGGGAGTGGGTTGTTAGGTCCTTCTCCCAAGCTGGCAATATCTGGTGTTCCCAAGCAGTCTCCCACCCAAGTACTAACCAGGCCTGACCCTGCTTAGCTTCTGAGATCTGATAGGATCCAATACCACAGGGCTATGGCTGCAGGCCCTGTTGTTGTTGTTAGGTGCCATCAAGTCTGGTCCCATTCATAGTGGCCCTCATAGGGTTTTCGATGGCTGACTGCTTCGGGATTGCCTGGGAGTGGATTACCATGTCCTTCTCCCATTTGTGTGGTCCTGGGGATTGAACCTGGGTCCTCATAGAGTGTGTAACAGCACTCTACCAATTGAACTAAACTGGAGCCATAGGTGACTGTAAACTATTAGCTCAACAGCATACTTTTATCCTTCAGTCCTTCTTCATCCTTGAACTTTAAAGATGATCATAAGAAAATGAGGAACTGCTTAGGCTTCTGCCAAGTGAGAGAACAGTGGAGCACCTCTTTTTAGTCCCTTGAAAAAGAGCAATTATTTCTGGAAATTAATAAAGGGCCCGACAGAAGGATAGAGGGGAAGGATGGAGAAAGATAAGAAAGGAAATGTTCTGTTTATATATGGCCACTTGCCCTTCTGTGGGCTGATTTAGTTTTAATCAGCAAGTTTGGGGCAGTTGTGGTCTACCTTGCTGTGGTGATGGGGCAGGCACCAGACAGAGGAACCGGACTCAGGTCCTCAGGTCCGGTGACAGTGGGCTTGTCTCCAACACCCTCCCAATGCTGAGGCGCTGCCATGGTAGGTTTTCACTCTGTGGGAAGCTGGGCTCCTGGGTTGGACTTAATGTGTGGCCATCATTTTCCTTGCAGTGGGAGGGGCGTGACTGAGGGCAGGAAAAGTCTCCTTAAGAAGCGTTGACTTGAAGCTGGCCTTCATGGTAGTTCATGTCTGTCGTCCAGCGCTTGGGAGGCTAAGGCAGGATGTTGAGTTGGAGGCCAGCCTCAGCAACTCAGCGAGACATGTCTCACAAAACAAAACAGTCGCCTTTTGGGAACAGTTGCCTTTTGGGAATGCTGTAAAATGTTAACCGAGCAGGTGGCTGTGGCCTTTGAAAACAGTGTCAGCCGGCTGAAGTATAGCTCACAGGCAGAGCACTTGCCTAGCATGTGTGAGACCTTGGGTTTAACCCCCAGCACAAGGAAGAAAGAAAGAAAGAAAGAAAGAAAGAAAGAAAGAAAGAAAGAAAGAGGAAAGAGAAAGAAAGAAAAAGGAGAGAGAGAGAGGGAGAGAGAGAGAGAGAGAGAGAAAGGAAGGAAGGAAGAAAACCAAGGTGAGTAAGGTATAACTTTCTTTCCTAACTTCTGTCCACAGTGTTTACAACTCTGCTATGGCTTCCTTCCCAGGAAAAGCACAAGCGTTATGGAAAGAAAGGAAAAGAGAAGCAGTCATCAGAAACACCCGGGCAGCAGTAGCCGCTTAGAGCTGGAAAAGGAACATTCTCCCTACACGAGTTGAAACGGAAACGAACAAAGGAAGGAATATTACTGTTCACAAGACTGAGTGCGAAATGAATTATCGCAACATTTTCCTTATTAAAAACGTCCTCGTCTACTTTAAAAAGATCCCGAACATTTCTTGTGTTTTCCTATGAAGATTCACGCTCCTTCCCTAGGGGACCTCACAGGATGGACGGGGCTGAGACCACCTGAGCTGGTGATCAGGGAGAGGGCGTGGCCCTGAGACCACCTGAGCTGGTGATCAGGGAGAGGGCGTGGCCCTGAGACCACCTGAGCTGGTGTGGGGAGGGGGCGTGGCCCTGAGACCACCTGGTCTGGTTTGAGTCCTTCAGCTCCTCTTCCTAGCTCTGTGGGTGAGGAGAGATTAATCACTGTCTTTGAGCCTCTGTAGCCTTCTCTACAATCTAAAAATATTAATGTCTGATAATTGGGATTTCATGAGATTCCAATGGGGAAAAAAGCTGCAGGATCACTGAGATCTCACATATAGTGAGTTAGTAATTGTTAATTACTTTCCCTCTCTTCTTTCTCTCTATATTTACGAAAATCCCCACAATATTCTCAGTAAATCTTTCTAAAGACAAATCAACAGGACAGTATTTTGATTTGGAGTTGCATAGTTAAATCTTGGAAACCTCTCAAATTTCAGGGTCAAAGGTCAAAGGTAGAAATTTCAGAGCGCTCATTCATTAGGCTGTGAATCCCTTACATTTGAGAATACTTCTTTTATATGTTTATATAAAGTATCCATTCAGCATTTATTATGTGCCAACAACTGGTTTTTGAGTGACTTACATTTATTCTTTTACTTAATTCCCACCCACCCTAAAATGAAGACTCTCTTCTCCCATTTTCAAGGAGAGAAAAGTAAGGTTGAAGCTCTTAAACACTGTACAGCCAGCTTGGAGCCTGATGCAGAGTGAATAACAGCCGACTGACGATTGCACAGAAAATTGATGTGTTACATTCGTAAATCACTTTCAATTTACACATCCCTTTCAGACACTGAATCTTGTTTGATCCTTCCTTCAGACAAGCAAATCATTCTTTTCTTCTTTTCCAAACTGGGAGGGACCCTCTTGCCCTTAGTGAGATAGAACTCTGTGCCTTAAAATATTCATGGTTTGTGAACAGAGGGCGAAGTGTTCTCCAGCCCAGTCATCCCGCTGACGCCTTCCAAAGAGGAGGCAGAAATCGGCAGGATCCGGCCCAGTGCTGTTGCTTGCTCTGCCCTGGTCCTTGCTAAGCGTGAGAAGCCAAACGACAAGACAGAAGATAAAAGTCAGTTTTGATATCAAAGTCTGCCTTGGTGTCCTCTTTCTCTTACCATCGATTGTTTATATTAACTTAATGTAATTACCTTAATGATGGGTACTTATTATAAAGACACGAATAACCCTGAATGCAAACGGTAGAAATGAAACAAATTAAAAGTGTTTAGCTCAAAGGGCTTCCCCCCCACCTTCTGCTTCTTCTCTTCTTCTTCTTCCTTTCCTTCTGTGTCTCTTCCTGAACACAGGCAGCCAAGAGATTCAGGCCCCGAGATTTCTCTCTGCAGAGTGTACTTTACCTTTTGGATGGGACTTTAAAGAATTTAAACAGCTTGAGACTTATAGTTTGCCACAGGAGCATGTAGCAAATTCCTGTTTCTACTTTTTGAACCAGGAGCTGGAGTATAAGAGCCCTGCGCAGGAAGTCGCAGGTGGTGGGGAAGGGGAAACAAGGTCATTTCCAACCATGTACATTGAGGTTGTACCTTTAAAGTCAATTCTAAATTTAATTGAAAGCCGAGGGCAGAGAAGCCAAGATCGGAGCAATGTGGTGATTTATTCTGAAGCCTGTAAGAAGTCATGCAGCTGAATGTGGGATGAGCTGGGGCTTTAATAAAAATGGCACCGGGGAAGCCAGCGGGAAGAGGCACAAGAATGGAACGGGGTTAGATGAAGGATCTCCTGAAAGGGAGCGGGGTCTGCGAGAGCAGTGTTTGCCCAAACTCGCCTGTTTTTTCACCATGATGGATGCACATAAGTAATCCACATCAAAGCGGAAAAGCAAGATCAGACAGAAGCCACCAAGACTCTTCAGACAGTGAGTTTTGCATGAAATCACTAAGTGTCCAAACTGCAGAAAGGCTACAGAAGGAGTGGCGACGGGGACTAGTCTAATACCATTTCTAGCTGAAATTTAGCTGAAGAGAAATGGCGAGATCCTTTATTAAAGCACCGCAGGACTTGACAGCAAGGCTCCCACGCATTTCTAGGGATGTTACTCTCTACGGAGTGGTATTGGACCACGTCTACAGAAAACCCACAACGCGTTCTCAGAATCAAATCTTCTCTGTGGACAAATGGTTTAGGAATGATCTTTCAAAAAAAAAAAATTTTTTTTTTTTTTTAAGAGGCACAGGGCTTTCAGCAGATATTATACTAAAAGGAGAACTGGGCTAGAATTGTACCTCTTGGGCTCTAGACTCCCTCAGCCCAGGGAGGGCTGGTTGCCCTTTCCGTGTAGGGCCCGGTGTAATCAGTCTCTCCACTCCAGCTTTTGTAGGCTCTTTCCTTCAGATCAACTTCACATCATATTCAACAACACTATTATTACTAATTTTAATCTTATCACAAGCCTATTACATATCCACTGTAGAAAACTCATAAAATGCAAAGAACAGTAGTTAGTAGTCTTACCACCCACAGGTAACAATGGCAAATGTTTTGGCCAATGTCCTCTTGGTTAAAATAGGGTTGAAAGGATCAGGAAAGTTTTGCCTCAGGGGCCCAGGCACTGCTTCCTGTTGTGGAGTCATTTTCACTTTCTGAATTTGGATGTGGGAGTGGTGGTGCCTTAAACAGCATATCCAGGAAGCAAGTCTTTCCCGTGAGGCTGTGGTTCCTGCCATTCTCCGCAATGCCAAGAACTGGGCTGCTGTAGAGAGAATGACACACAGGAAGTGGGTTGGATTTTGTGTCAGTGCCCATGAGCGTGAACTGTTCATGTGCACCAAGCTTCACATCGCCTCCCTGGGGAGTTTAAATGTGTGTGTGTGTGTGTGTGTGTGTGTGTGTGTGTGTGTGTGTGTGAGAGAGAGAGAGAGAGAGAGAGAGAGTGAGAGAGAGAGGTAGGGAGGGTGGGAGGGAGAGAATGTGTGGTGTATGAATAAGGATTAGATATGAATAATAAAAATCTAAAAATAATTTATAGGTTGAGATACTAGAACTAAGAATGAAATTTCTTTTTATTTCTTTTATCCTTGTAACAGTATTTGTGCAATAAAAGAAAATAGTAAGAAAAAAGTATCAGTGGAGAGAGGTAGATGGGGAAGCAGGACTGGGTATGAGGCAACTTGTTAGAAACAAATAGTTCTGTGTATGATAGACTTTTAGCTTTCTTAATTCAAAATACTCACAATGAAGGCTGGAAGTGGCCCAGTGGCAGAGGACTTCCCTAGTAGGCACGAAACCCTGGGTTTGATTGCCAGCACCCCAAAACAGCAACAGCAGCAGCAACAAAAAACCTTCATAAAGAAAATGCTTTTGCATGGGAGTTTACTAAATTCCAGAGGAAAAGACCTGCCTTCCAATCCTGTTGTTACCTGCTACTTAGTTTCCTTGTGCTTCAATCTCCTCATCCATTGTTGTTGTTAGGTGTCGTGGAGTCGAGTCCGTATCCGACTCATAGTGACCCTTATAGGGTTTTCAATGGCTGACTGTTTTGAGATTGCCTCAGGAGTGGATTGCCACATCCTTCTCCCATTTTTGTGGTGCTGGGAATCGAACCCAGGACCTCAGAGACTGCAGAGCATCATTCTACCAACTGAGCTAAATCCCAGCCCCCCTTATCCATTAGGGGATCATAATACTGCTTCTACCTAATTTACTCTCCAGATTGGGAAGGTTTGAATGAGGTCTTTATGTGAAGACAAATGTTATTTTAGGACTTTGTGTTTTGCAATTATATTTCATAATCAGAATGGCCTTGATTAGCCATAGAATTTCCAAAATTTCTAGGGGATTTTCCTCGATAAAGTTGATTCTGTTTAGCTCATGGTGTTTAATTTGCTTCTTTCAAGGAGTCAGGTTAGGCGTGGACTTTGGAGTCAGAGGTTAAGAGTGTTTAGGAATGCTTGAACAAGTCATTTAGGATCACTGAACCTCAGTTTCCTGAGGAATGGCTGGGTTCAGTGGCACACATCTGTTATCTCGAGACTCATGAGGCTGAGGCAGGAGGATCACAAGTTCAAGGCCAGAGGCAGCCTGTGTATCTTAGCAAGACCCTGCCTCAAGGTAAAGAAATAAAAAAAAGCGGTCCAGGGGTGCAGCCCAGTGGTAGAATGCTTGCAAAGTATGTGTGAGGGCCTGGGTTCAACTCCCAAATATCAAAAAAGAAAGAAATAGGAATAATATATCTAAAGCACCAAACATAGAGTTAGCCACACAATAAGCACTCAATCATTGGTAGCTATTATTGTTCAAATAGGATCAACTTTAAAAATCTAATGTTTTTCTTTCCCTCAGCTCCCCAGTTCATGTTACATAAAATACAAGGAAGCCAGGCACGTTGCTGAGAACCTGCAGTCCCAGCCTCTTGGGAGGCTGAGGCGTGTAGATAGCACGAAGCCAGCCTGGGCAACACAGAGAGACTACATTAAAAAAAAAAAAAAAATACAAGGACATTTGCTTAGACCTCCTGCCCCACTGTTCTTCAGTCCTTGGGAAATTTTTCCTACCTAGTACTTCAGGAGCAAGGCCAGGACCATCATCTGTTAAGAGATTCTGTTTGCTGATGATTCTCTTTTGAAAGGCACTTAAATACAGTCAAGATAAAGTTTAGTTTCAGCAAGGTGTGGTGGCACACACCTGAAATCCCAGTCATTCCAGAGGCAGAGGCAGAGCGGTGGCAGGTTCCAGGCCAGAGGCAGCCTGGGTAACTTAGACCCTGTTTCAAGACAAAAAATAATAAAGGAGCTAGGAGTACAGCCCAGTGTACTCTGCAATGTATGTGCAAGGCCTCGGGCTCAGCCCCTTAGGACCACAAAAATAAAAAACAAAAATAAAATTTAATTTTACCAGCAAAGTAGGATGTGGCTATAGAAAGAAGAGGTTATAAGCCAGGCGATTGTTGTTGTTAGGTCACTGAGGTGAGTCTGACCCATGGCGACCCTCGTGGGGTTTTCTATGGCTGATTGCTTTGAGATTGCCTCTGCAGTGGATTGCCACGTCCTTCTCCCATGAGCCAACCCTTGGAAGAGGCAATATGCATATAGTCAAAAATTTCTGCCAGCATATTATGCTCCTGACTGTTCATTCAGAAACATGTTGTAGGTACTAATTATGCATTACCTATGGGGGCTGGGGTTTAGCTCAGTTGGTACAGCGTAGCTCCACAGTTTCTGAGGACCCAGGTTCCATTCCCAGCACCACAAAAATGGGAGACGGCCATGGCAATCCATTTCCAACGCAATCCTGAAACAAGCAGCCATTGAAAATCCTATGAGGGTGGCTATGAGTCGGATGTGACTTGATGGCACTTAGGAGAGCAGGACTGGGCTGGCTTTGGGGATGGAAAGATGAGCAGCAGCAGTCATGATGGTTACTTTTAGGTTCCTGAGCGTTGGAGGACCGAGGTTGGAATCCTAGCTGGTCTCCTTGCTCTAAGTGGCCTTCACAGGCTGACAGAGCTCTCTGAAGATCAGTTTTACACTTGCGTGTTGGCTGCGAGCTAAGCGCTTCATAGACGGAAGGATGAGGACAGAAGGGGGCTCCAGGGCTAGGACCCGGAGACGCCAGTATTCGGAAGTGGTAATTGTGGTTGTTACCAGGAAGGATGGAATGAAGCCTTCACCACTGAGAAGAGCTCAGCACAGCAGCAGGGGAAATGCACAGGGATGAGGTCCTCAGGGAATGTCTGTCTTCCCAGGGCCTCAGAGTGCCGTGCAGGAAGGGACAATGCCTGGGAAGAACCGGAGCAGAGTGGTCCAGGCTCACCTTGAAGGGTGGGTGGGAGTCACCCAAGAGGGAAAGGGAAAGCGCATGGGGCAGTGACCGGGCAGCACGAGGCAGGCACAGAGGTGTGGAAGGGCAGGCCTTGGGCAGGGAGGTGTCCTGGGTCCTGGCACAGCACTGTTGCATGGTGGCATGGGGGGACTTTGAGGCTGGGGACCGAACCCAGGGTCTCCGGCATGTTAAGCTGTGCTGTGCCACTGAGCCGCACTCCCGGCCTCAACTTGGTCTCTTGACCAAGCTACAACGGCGCAGTCATGCTGTGCATGCCTCTCCCCCCACCCCCGCCCCCATCAGCCTCCCTCTTCCTGGACCCACACCTGAGCAGACCTAGGAGGCTGACCTGCGGTAGGGGATGTCAGTGGGCCCCCTTGTCTTCTGGGTTCCAGCAGTCTGGTCAGTGTGCACACAGGCGAGAAATAAAATGGATGAGCTCTGAGAACAGGGTCCTGAACCCCTCTGGAGGATTTGGGCACCTGTTGGGCAGCCCTTCCCATGTAGCTCTGATTCCCTGGGGTTGGCGATCCCTCCCTCTCCCTATGACTTCCAAAAAAGGTGGGAAACGTGCTTTACCGCACGGACACCAGTGTGGTTCTTTAATGAGCCCTTCCGAGATGGTCCAGCCTGGGGTACCCAGTGTTCCCTGAAAGCATCTGACTTAAATAAGTCAGTAATAAAAGCAGTGTGATTGTGGCGGAGGGACAGAGCAAAGAGCCCATGTCACTATCACCTTAAAACATGAAGTTCCAGGGCATGGTTTGCTTAAAGAACAATGGTTTGTCCATTCCTTGTGGCTGCTGGTCTGGAACCAGCTGGAGACGTGACATGGTTTCTTGGGGCATATCCTCAGCCTCGTCTCTGAGAAAGTCACTCATGACATAATTGAAGAGCATCGCCATAAACTGCTGTCCACATCTCAGTGGGTGGATTGACCTCAAGAGGAAGGCCTTGGAAAAAGCTGTCTCACATTGAGAGAGTTCTTTTAAGGATCGCCACAGAGACAGATGAAGGCAGGCGTGTCTGTGGCCAACTGATGAGCCATACTTACAAAGAGAAGCCTCTGTTTCCTCTGGGTTTCGGTTCTCCAATGTTGCCCTTCACTTTGCTGTTAGGTGCTGTCAAGTTGTGTCTGACTCATAGCGACCCTCATAGGGTTTTCAATGGCTGACTACTTCAGGATTGCCTTGGGAATGGATTACCATATCCTTCTCCCATTTTTGCAGAGCTGGGAATCGAACTCAGGACCTCAGAGACTGCAGAGCATGGCTCTACCAACTGAGCTAAAGCCCAGCCCCCCCCCCCCCCAGGTACCAAGCCCCCCCCCCCCCGTTAATTAAATTAAATAAGGACCTGGCTGCTCTCTGTCCTGCTATTCCTGTCTGTCCTGGGCTCTGGGCAGGAAGGCTCTCCCCAGGGGGACTGAATTTGGGGATGTAATAAAAGCATATGTTTCCTTTTGAAGCAATTTTGGACAGCAGCAAGGTGGAGGGAAGGATGGGGCGAGGATGTGAAGGGAGGTGGGAGCAGGTGACCTGCACAGAGCGGTAATGACAGCGGGGAGTAGATGAGAGTCCCCAAACCCCCGCGGCACAGACTGATGTGGGTCACGCATCGTCCTTCAGTATCAAGAGCTATGTACGCAGGGCACTGCTGGGCTTTCGGGAAAAGCTAGTGGAGTAGTGGGGGCCAGCGTGGGCAGAGGGGGAGACCTGCACACAAACAGTGAGTACATGAAGGAAGTGGTGTGGAGGCGTAGAAGGTAAGATGAGATCGTGTTGCAAGAACTGGAGTTTCGAGACAGTGTTTGAATTAGATCTTTATGTATGTATGTATGTATGTACGGGGGGATTGAACTCAGGGCCTCTTGCTTTCTAGACACTGCACCCTAAACCCTTTTTTATTTTTTATTTTTTTTTTAGACGGATTCTTCACAAATTACCCAAGCTCCTTTGGCCTCTCCTCATGATCCATCCTAACTCAACCTCCAAGTAGCTGGAATGACGGGTGTGCACCACCATGCCTGGCTTGAATTGGATCCTGAAAAATGAGTAGACAGGCTGGATGCAGGGATGCGCGCCTGTAATCCCAGAGACTCAGGAGGTGGAGGCAGGAGGATCACAAATTCGAGGCCAGAGGCAGCCTATGTAATTTTGTGGACCTTTTCTCAAGATAAAAGAGTAGGCTGAATGTGTGGCTCAGTGGTAGAGCACTTGGGAGGGATGCGTGAGGCCCTGGGTTCAACCCCCGAGTACTGAAAAAAAAAAAAATGGGAAAGGAAAAGAAAAAGAAGATGAGTGGACACGGAGGCGTGGCAGTGGCTTCGGACTTCGGGCCAGCGGGTCCCCATCCTTACCACCTTCTTTTCCCTGCCTCCCCCTCTGCTTCAGTGTGTGCACAGGACAGTGTCAAACATCTGATGAATATTACACAGGTAAAGTTCCACCAGGACACGGCTCAGAGTGTTGACCTAGGATTAATCATAGTATTTTGCACAGGCTGCCTTCATCACCTCAACCACACCACTGGCAAATACCAACAAGATCTGCTTTATTTTTTCTTGCTAGGGGGCTGAACTTGGCCTTGCACATATTTTACAAGTGCTCTACCACTGAGCTACACCTCTGGCCCACCTTTTACATTTTATTTTAGGACCCGGTCTCGCTAAATTATGCAGGCTGCCGCTGGCCTTGAACTTGGGATCTTCCTGCCTCAGCCTCTTGAGTTACTGGGATTACAGGTATGAGCCACCACTGTGCCCAGCCCCATAGTTGCTTCTAATTACAAAATTAAAACATGAATGCATTTTGGTTGCCAAAAATAAATAAATAAATAAAAACCAAGCATTACGGGCACAACAGAGGTTCCCTTTGAAACCATCACCCCCTTAGCGGGGTGCAGTGGTGCGTGCCTCTAGTCCAGCAACTTGGGAGGATAGCAAATTAAAGTTCAGAGGCAGCCTGTGTAACTTAGCAAGACATTGACTCAAAATAAAAAATAAAAAATGGACTAGGGTAGCAGCCAAGTAGTAGGGCGCTTGCAAAGTATGTGTGAGTCCTGGGTTCAACTCCTAAGTACCGTGAAAGAAAGAAAGAAAGAAAGAAAGAAAGAAAGAAAGAAAGAAAGAAAGAAAGAAAGAAAGGAAGGAAGGAAAGAAGAAAGAAAGAAAGAAAGAAAGAAAGAAAGAAAGAAAGAAAGGAAGGAAGGAAGGGAGGGAGGGAAGGAAAAGAAAGCAGGAAAGAAAGAAAAAAGAAAGAGGGAAAGAAAGAAAGAAAGAAAGAAAGAAAGAAAGAAAGAGAGAAAGAAAGAGAGAGGGAAAGAAAGAACTCCTCCTAAATTCCTATTTATCTCTAGAAATACATTGCTCTGTGTGCAGGTCTGTGGCTACATGCTGTTATTATACTGTGTGTTCACTTTACCGGCTGTTGATTGCTCATTGTATCCTGGAGCTCATTATGAATTGCTTGGTACAACTCCATCTTCACTCTTTTGAACTCCTGCTTACTATTTGTTTATAAAGACGGTTTAGGAAACTTTTTTTTTTTTTTTTTTTTGTGGTACTGGGGGTTGAACCCAGGGCCTCGCGCCTGCATGCTCTGCAAATGCTGGACCTCTGAGCTGCACCCTCAGCCCATTTTCTTACTTTTTGAGACAGGGTCTCACTAAGTTACACAGACTGCCTCTGGTCTCGAACTTGTGATCCTCCTGCCTCTGCCTCCCAAGCCGCTGGGATTACAGGCATGCGCCACCACGCCCGGCCGGTTTAGGAAACTTTTAGGAAACTTTTAGGTTTAGGAAACTTTTCAAAACTCTTTCTGAGACTTTCCTAATGATAAGAATCACCTACAAACATTCAGTCCCAGCCCTTAAGGGAGTCTGGTTCCACAGACCTGGAAAGGGGATTGGAAAAATTATTTTAACCAACATCTCAGGGGATTTTTATAATTCAGCAAGTGTGGAAACATGATCTTAGTTTGTTTAATCTCATCAAAGGTCATTTCAGTAGTTGGAATTTTTCATTACAAACAATACTTCAATGCACATCTTGTGCCCTCTTCCTAGGGCGTGGGGTTTTTCTGAGGTTTCTGAGGTTGGTATGGAGAAACGCTGGTGGGTCATGTGGTTCTTGCATTTTAATATCTTGGACACTGCCAAATTGCCTCCTAAGGTGGCTATGCCAATGCATGGCCCATAACTTTCTCACTATTTATTCTTACATTACACATTCTAGCGTCACGTTTCACTGGCAGTCTTGATCCCATCCTACCCCTCCTGATATGTTCTTTTCTTTTTTTTTTTTTTTTTGTGGTACAGGGGGTTGAGCCCAGGGCCTCGTGCCTGCATGCTTTGCAAGTGCTAGACCGCTGAGCTGTGCCCCCAGCCCGTTTTTTTTACTTTTTGAGAAAGGGTCTCACTAAATTACGCAGACTGCGTCTGGTCTTGAACTTTCGATCCTCCTGCCTCCGCCTCCCAAGCCGCTGGGATTACAGGCGTGTGCCTCTGTGCCCCGTTCTGATATGTTCTTTACTTTCCCAGTTTGGAAAACCAAAGCTCACCCAGAAACTCAAGCCAAAAATCTGGGAGGCTTCCACAACTCCTCTTACTTCTCACTCCCCTGCACTAAAAATTACAAAATTGACTCATTCTGCCATGTTAATATCAATAGGCTCCTGCATGTCACCATGGCTACTGAGTTCATTTCTGCCTTGTTTTTCTTTCATCTCATGCAATGTAACATTCCTCAGGGGTCTCTTTTTTTCACTTGCCATTAAAATCTCTGGATGTGAATTATGTATAATGGTATCAGCCTGTGGATTACGACTCTTCAGTGCCTACTGATTGTCATCAACATAGTCACTGTTGTTGTTAGGTGCTGTCAAGTCGTGTCCGACTCATAGGGCCCTCACAGGGTTTTCAAGGGCTAAAACTGTTTTCGGGATTGCCTCAGGTGTGGATTGCCATGTCCTTCTCCCACAAGTCAATGTTAGATGCAAGTATTTGCAGAGAATGTAAACTCAATCCTCTTTTGCCCAACTTTTTTTTTTTTTTTTTTCAGTACTGGGGGTTGAACCCAGGGCCCCATGCTTGCATGCTCTGCGAGTGCTGGACCACTGAGCTGCACCGTCAGCCCATTTTATTATTTATTTATTTATTTATTTATTTTTTAAGTTTTTGAGACAAGGTCTCTCTAAATTACGCAGACTGCCTCTGGTCTCGAACTTGCGATCCTCCTGCCTCTGCCTCCCCAGCCGCTGGGATTACAGGCATGCACCACTGTGCCTGGCTTTTTGCCCAACCTTTATCAAATCCTATTTGATAGAAGGGTTACCTAAGGCCAGGTGAGGTGGCACATGCCCATAATTCCAGCACTTGGGAGGCAGAGCAGGAAGATTCTGAGTTCTAGTCCAGCCTGGGCTACATAGGGAGACCCCACATCTAGGATAGGGGTGGAGTGGAAGAGAATAAATATCTCTAGGAAGAAGTGTTTGAATGACACGCAGCCTATCTGTTTTACGTGTTTACTTTTTACTTATGGAAACATCATACGAAGCACTTGATCGATGTTATGTTCTCAGTAGAATTGCTGCCCATGATTATGAGTTGCTTTGTAGATCATGTACCCGTCTTCCTTTCAGGGCTGAAAAAAACAAAACAAAACTTTAGACTCCCAATTATCTAGGATGGTGCCTTCTCTACATAACTACTATCATGCATGTTTAATATAACTACACACATACATTAAATTGAAACTATAGGGAAAAATTCAAATCTAATCATTTGTTTGGCACGTCTTTTCTGGTTTATTTTTATCCACTGAACATTATGTAACCCCAGACCTACTTACTTTCCCTGCGTGAAATAAGCTTTCTTTGCCTCTTTGCCGTGTCCCCTGCCTGGCCTCCTCCCCTGCCCCCTCGTTAAGCTGAGGACCTCTGACCCACCCAGAGGACTGACTCAGAGTCACCATGGACCGGCTGGTGGTCCCTTCCGTGTGTCCCATAGCACAGTGCATGCCAGTCTCTCCAGATTTGTTGTCTAAGTCCCCCCTCCTCCACACGGTGCGCTTCCCGAAGGTGGGGAGCCGCCATCTCCTTTGCATCCCTCACACCACCTGATAGAAAATGTGCCACCTCACGTAGAGGTCGTTTTGTAACTAGGTGTTGAGCAATTGACTATACAGCTATGTTGTTGTTGTTGTTGTTAGGTGCCGTCGAGTCAGTACCGACTCAGAGCGACCCTCGTAGGGTTTTCAGTGGCTGACTGTTTCGGGATTGCCTTGGGAGTGGATTGCCAGGTCCTTCTCCCATGTTTGCGGTGCTGGGAATTGAGCTCGGGACCTCAGAGACTGCAGCGCAGCGCTCTACCAACTGAGCTAAATCCCAGCCCCCATACAGCTATAGATTTTCTTTTTCTTTTTCTTGTCTTTTGGTGTTTAGGGATGGAACCCAGCGCTGCATGCACATGCTCTACCCCGGAGCTCACCCCTGCGCCAGCCCCAGGTATTTCTGATGTAAGCAGAGGCAACCTTTCAAAACTCTTTCAGTCACTGCAGCTCCATGGAACCCCTGAAATGGCCATGACTTACGAAATGGCTTTAACTAACTTCCTGCCTCACTTCTTTCCTTCCTTCCTCCCTCCCTCTTTCCTTTCCTTTTCCTTCCTTCCTTCCTTCTTTCCTTCCTTCCTTTCCTTCCCTTCCCTTTCTTTATTTTCTTTCCTTTCTTCCTTCTTCAACAGGGTCTTAAAACTTGTTGTATAGCTCAGGCTGGCCTGGAACTCACTACAAAGTGCAAGCTGGGGTCAATCTCATGATCCTCCTGCCTCAGCCTCCTAAATGCTGGAATTATAGGCATGAGCCATCACACCTAGCTCTGTGAAGATCATCATCTTCTTTTTGTTCCTTTCTTCCTCCTCCTCCTGCTCTTCTTCTTCTTCCTCCCCCTCCTCCTCCTCCTGCTCTTCTTCTTCCTCCCCCTCCTCCTCCTCCTCTTCTTCTTCTTTCTTTTTCTTCTTCCTCCTCCTCCTTCTCCTTTTCCTCTTCCTCCTCCTCTTCCTCCTCCTCCTCCTCCTTCTTCTCTCTCTCTCTCTCTCCTCTCTCTCCCTCTCTCTCTCTCATCATTTTTGGTACTGGGGGGTTGAACCTAGGGCCTCACACATACTTTGCAAGTGCTCTACCACTGAGCTGCCGAGAGACCACAGTGAAGCCTGAGCTTCCACCAGTTCATGCGGGGAGGATAACGCGCGTGGCACTGGTCATACAGTTACATGCACTGAACACTCCAAGGTCCTAGCACTCCACACTTAGCGTGTTCACTGTGTCATGCGCTGACGGCAGTGAAATAAAGGGGGCGAGCACTTTGTGATTTTATCATTTTTATTGGCAAGTCTGTGTGTTAGCACAATTAATCCTTACACCTAGGCATGGTGGCACACACCTATAATCTAGGCACTCAGGAGGCTGAGGCAGGAGAATAGAGTTACAGAGCAAGACCTTGTCTCAAAAAAAAAATTTTGTTGGCTTAGTTAGTGGCCAGTGTGGGATTCACCTGCATCTGAAAAATAAAGGCACTAAGGCACCATGTCTGCCCTCTAGTAGCAGGTGGTCTATCGGGAAGAGGACTCTCATGGTCGCATTGCAGGGGGGTGATGGAGAACTAGGAGGGGGGTGGGAGAGTTCCTCAAAGGACCGGTTTCTAGAGCTGACCTCTGACAGGCGAGTGGGACTTAGGGAAAGATTAGCGGAGCACCTTCTGCGCCCAGAGCTGCAAGCTCGCAGCTTGCTTTTGGCCAGTGGATGAGCTTTAACTACTCACAATGTAATTACTCACCACCGTTTAGAAACAGGGAGGTTGCACATAAATGGGCAGATTCTTGGCTTCTCCTGACAGGTTGGAAGATCTGGAGACCCTGGGCCCATACTGGGGGCCCCACTTTGAATGGGACAGCTTACTACTGTCAACCAGGCAACTGAGTTTTCCACCAGTAACTCATAAGGGAGGCTGGGGTTTAGCTCAGTTGGTAGAGCGCTGCTCCACACTCTCTGAGGCCCTGGGTTTGATCCCCAGCACCGTAAAAACAGAAGGACGTGGCAATCCACTCCCAGAGCACTCCTGAAACAACCAGCCATTGAAAACACTATGAGGATCACTCTGAGTCAACCCGACTTTGCAACTTGGCGGCACCTAACAACAACAACAAATCTCATAAAGGGGCCTGAGGAGCAGAGGTCATAGAGTGGTTGTGCTGACAGTTGCTTGGACTCGCTCAGATGTAAAGTTTCTGACATGGAGCCCCTGAGAGAAGCCAAGTAAACTGAGTGAAATCTCCCGGGTTTATATATGGCCATTTAATTGCATTAAATGACAAGATCATTTGAAAGGTGGTGATCAGAAGAACTCTTGCTTCCTTCTTTTGGATTAGTTTTTCAGCTCAGTAGACAGGCAGTTTCTTTTACTTAACACCCAAATGTGAGATTTGCGTGCTTTAACACCTTGATCCTCAAGATTGTTTTGCTGCTTTGTAAAAAATACTCAGGCCCAGGCTCCCGGTGAGAAGCAGAATCTCTGCTGTGGGGAGGCAGGCCTGGAATGGAATAAAACCAGAGTCTCAGCCAGCTAAGGAGCAGCTCCTGGGAGAGCCTGAGCGCTGACCTCCCCGCCTCCCCTCTGCCTCCCTGCAGCACAGGCTCCTCTCCAGGGCCCTTAAATCTCACATCTAGAGCACAGGAAAAAAATTCCAGTGGGCAGCGCCTGCCTCTAATCCCAGGGGAGGCTGAAGGGCCAGAGGCAGCCTGAGGAACTTAATGAGACCCTGACGCAAAAAGTAAAAAATGGGCTGCGGGAGCAGCTCAGTGATAGAGCACTTGCAAAGTATGTGGGAGGCCTTGGGCTCAGCTACCAGGTATGGGAAAAAAAAGTTCTAGCTTCAAGTTCATGTGCATTTGTCCTGCTGGTTCAAACAAAAGCCCAATTCTGAACAGCTTGGAATAAACAGCTCTGCATGCTGAAGAGACTTGTTGATTTTTTGGCACTTGCAAGGTTTTTACCTAAAGGTTGTTACAATGAAATAACTGGTATGCTGTAGCTCTTCTGGTTGACAGAAGTGTGGTTTAATGCAGATGAGTTGTAAGAGCATGTGACAAACAGGCTCCAGGCTAAAGATAGCCGGATTTAAGGATTTAAAGAAGGTCCGTGGTGGCCTGGGGAGAGGCTGGAGAGGGAGGAGAGAAACAGAGGCAGAGATGGAGACATGGGGGTGGGGGCACAGAGCTAGGAAGGAAGGGAGGCAGGAAGGCAACAAGCCTCTCATTTCATTCCACCAGGCACTGGCTTGTGTAATATTTTGATCAGGTTTCTTCTTTCAGAGTGTCAACTTAGTGAATATGGCCACGTTTTCACATGTCTGGGTTGTTCTGGATGACTGACTGGTATAAAACTTTCACTTACTGTGCATAATAACTTCTTGTTTCAGCATAAACTGAAACAATTTTTCATAGATTTCTATGAAAGAGAATTGCTTAAAAAATATACCAGCTATCTAAACTCCATCTACACTTTGAGCCAAAGACATTGAATTCACTAGTCCTCAAGAGGAAATATCAGGGAAAGTTGCAGCCTTAGTATATAATAATTCATTGTGACAATACTTTTGGCCAACATACAAACAGATCATTGATTAAAATGATGACCAGCAAAGACTTCCTGAATTTTATTTTTCCCTTTTAATCATTTCATGTCTGGGAGCTAAAGTTTCTTTCTGTGTGATTTAAAACTAAAAATATATGAGCTACAAGTTTAGCAGCTACAGAGTCTCCTCTGCTAAGACATAACATTTGGACACAGTTCTTATTTCTGGGGCAGATCACAAATTTGATTGATACTTGAAGAAAATCTCTCACATGGGGAAACTTGGCAGTCGCTGGTTAATTGAGGGAGAAGTTTTGGATGTTGAATTGTCTTTAGCTTTAAAAGAGATTTTGTTTTAACATATGTTAGCTGAAGCAAAAAATAATACAGTAGGCGCTATGCGTCTATCAGAGTGACTGACAGATTGAAATTCTCTAGAAAAATAGATTATTTTCCCTCAGAGAGAGTAAAGTTTTGGTTTTCAAAGTCAATCAGAAAACTAACAATTTGGACAGAAGAGGAATCAGCTTCTCTTTTTGAGGCAGTATATTTCTAATGATTTTTATGGAGACTATAATAAGGATCAGGAAACAAAAGCTTGATATGGACATGTTTTTAGCTAGCAGATTGAAAAGAAATAACGGCATGAAAGAAAGTCGTTTTTTATACTGACAAAGTTCCCATTTCTTTTACATTGTCTAAAATAAAATTGAGAAATGAAAAAAGACCTATTAACAGTTTAGTTCTCCAATATTAGCCATGTTTTTTGTGGTTAAAAATTCACCATAGATATGTTCATAGGTATTTTTTACACGTATGGGAATGTGCAAGATTTTTATAGCAATTTCTTAAATACTCAATATTTGTGATGTATGAATGTATATATAATTAAAATTAAATTTCAGTGATAATTCTTTCTGATATGCTGATGTCAATACCATATTTAAAATGTGATAAACACCATAGTTTATCTTAGCAGTGATTCTTTTTTTTTTTTTTTTTTTTTTTTTTTTTTTTTTTTTTTTTTTTTTTTTTTTTTTTTTTTTTTTTTTTTTTTGTGGTACTGGGGGTTGATCCTGGGGCCTCACGCCTGCATGCTTTGCAAGTGCTGGACCACTGAGCTGCACCCCCAGCCCTTTTATTTTTTTTGCTTACTTCCTGAGACAGGGTCTCACTAAGTTACATAGACTTCCTCTAGTCTGGAACTTGCAATCCTCCTGTCTCCGCCTCCCAAGCCGCTGGGATTACAGACGTGTGCCACCACGCCCAGTTTAGCAGTGATTCTTATAAGATTATGGGGCAAATTATATAAAATTCACTTAAGGACTGCGAGTGTTGCTCAGTGGTGGATGGTACGCTTAGCATGGAAGAGGTCCTGGGTTCCGGCTCCAGCATCTTCCCCCTAAAAAGAAGACATTAAAGACATGTGTAAATATATGAATATATATTAGCATTTTTAAATAAGGACAGGGAAAACCCCTTTACATATCTGCCGGTCTCCCAGTCATTTCTTTTCCTTAAGAAGGTTATTCATGAAATAATTTTTACAGGCCTGAGTCAAAAGTGGTTAGGCCCGTGGAAGACAGCTTCAACCGCAAACTGCGTGCGTGCTTTTGCGTTCTTCCTGCGGGTGTGGAATGTCATCTCCGCGCTCTGAGAAACGCCGGGTTGGTCTGGGCCTCCTTTCGGGGGCCTCCTTTCTTAAGTGTCTCTGAAGATATCTTCCTCATCCTTCTCGACTCTGAGAGGAGCATGGGTTTTATTCTCAAGACTCTGAGCTTTTTGGTTCTTGGAATCCCCTCCCTGGAGAACTCTCCTGCTCCTCTCTCCAGCTGGCGACTCCAGGCTCAGATCGGAGGCCCTCGCCAGGCTCCGTGGCTCCGTGGCTCCGTGGCTCCAGCGGCTGTCCTTGCTTGTCTGGGCCCGTGGCGCTTCGTGGTGATGAAGGCTGCCTGCTCACGGGCACACTCACAAGGCCCAGGACAGCGCCTGGCTAAGGTAGCACTGGGTCAATATTGGGGTCATGAATAAATGAGAAGTCTAGACGGGAATTCTCGCAGAGGGAGAGAGAGCCAAGTCCCGATCGACGGCACCACCCTCTGCCATGGGCAACCGGGCAGCAGATGGCAGCGACCTGCAGCTCAGCTTCCAAAACGACGAAGCCTTTAGATCCATGGCCCCCTTTCATCTCCACTTAAAGAGCCTCCCTGGATCCAGAACAGATGAGAATGTAAGAGCATCTTCTCTCTCTCTCATCCCGTCCTGTTTACTCCTCGAGGGCCACGCGCTCCTCTCCTTGTGAATGAGAGTTGGGGGAGCCCGCCTGGGCCTCGCCCTCTCACCTCCTGGTCTTTTCTCCAGAGGGAGACCTCGGACAGCTGGGGGACAAGACAAAGGCGAGGCTGCCCCCGAGCGCCTCTGACACCCAGATTGCCTAACGCGTTTTCAGACCAGCAAGAAACTCACTTAGCATTTGGTGACCAGCCATGGGCCTCCTTTGGGGAAATTCAGAAGCGCATGTCAGGAGTAAACTTCTTTGCTGCAGCTGGACACAGGGCTAGGCCTCGAGCTTCGGAAAGTCAGTGAACAGACGCACCCTGTGCCTCCTAAGTGAATTAACGCACTGTGTTCCACTTGAGAATCATTTCTCTCTTCGTGTCTAATTCCTGCCCTGAGGAGCCATCTGGACTTTGGGGGTATGTGCACGGGACAACTGGCTTGTCCGGGACCTTCATGCTTAGCCCTGGATGAATGGCCCTTTCATCTACTGCAGGCTCCTCCGACTTTCTGGCTAACCAGACCTTCGCTGGTGGTAGGGATCGGTAACAGCGGACAATCTCACACAAACAGACAAACAAAAGCCCCGGGTGCATTTTCTGTGTTTTTGTTCTGGTGGCAGTGGTGGTGGAGGTGGTGGGTTTTCGCCATTATCTAACCTTATAAATAAGGTCATTATCTTCAGTGTCTCATGAGTCCCTTTGGAAAAGGCAGATTAAAAGTTCAAATTAGAGAGGCTGGTTGGGGGGGGGGGTGCAGGCCTGTGATCTCAGCACTCTGAAAGCTGAGGGAAGGTTGAGAGTTCGAGGCCAGCCTGCGCTATATAGTGAGTCCCATGTCAAAAACAAAAGTACAGCTTGCAATCCGGAGGCTCAGACAGGAGGATCAGGGGTTCGAGGCCAGCCTGGGCTACATAATGATATTTTGTCGAGAAGAAGAGGAGGAGGAGGAGGAAGAGGAGGAGGAGAAGAGGAGGAGGAGGAGGCAGAGGAAGAGGAAGAGAAGGACGAGGAGCAAGAAGAAGAAGAAGAAGAAGAAGAA
>VMDO01002179.1:0-55510 GCA_007922755.1 Pedetes capensis
TGTATATATACCATAGTTTTTTTATCCATTCTTCTGTTGAAGGGCACTTTGGTTGATTCCATATCCTTGCTATTGTGAAAAGCGCTGCATTGAACATGGAGATGCAGGTGTCTCTGTGGTATGATGACCCATCTCCCTTTGGGTAAATTCCCAGTAGTGTTATAGCTGGGTCATATGGTAGATCTATTTTTAGTTTTTTGAGGTACTTCCATATTGATTTCCACAGTGGTTGCACCAATTTACAGCTCCACCAACAATGTAAGAGTGTTCCCTTTTCCCCGCAACCTCGCCAGCATTTGCTATTGTTTGTCCAGACTTGGAACAATTTTTTTTTTTTTTTTTTTTTTTTTGTGGTACTGAGGGTTGAACTCAAGGCTTCGTGCTTGCATGCTTTGCAAGTGCTGGACCACTGAGCTGCACCCCCGGCCCATTTTTTTACTTTGTTTTCTGACAGGGTCTCATTAAATTACGCAGACTACCTCTGGTCTCGAACTTGCCATCCTCCTGCCTTCACCTCCCAAGCCGCTGGGATTACAGGCTTGCGCCACCACACCCACCCGACCTGGAACAGTTCTTACCGGAGGCCACCGTAGCTCAGGCTTTGGTTTCTCATAAGAGAGCACAGCGAAGTTCTCTAGGTGAGGAGCCCCTCAGTCTCCTGAAGCAAAGGTCTTCATAAGTGTTGTCAGTAACTGCAGTGCTGAGCGCAGAGCTAAATGCATTACTGTTACCTGCCCTCCTCCAATGACCCCCATACAGAAGAGGAAAGTGAGGCACAGAGAGGCCCAGGTGGCCCATGCCAAGGTACAGCATTTCTAAGCCCTGTGGCTACCGCTCACTCTGTGCCCCTTTCTCCAAAAGCTCTGTGACAGCTGCTCATTGCTGCCTCCCTTCAGGTCTGCCATTCGAGGCAGTTTTCGAGTGGGGTTTCAGGAGCTCAGGCCCTGGGCATGCAGCCTCCTCTCCTGATATTCGGGTAATTGGGGTGCAGTGTGGTTTCCAAGACTCCTCCAAGCTGATTTTCTGCTGCCTGGATTCTTCCAGAAGGTGAATTGGCTCCAACAAGCTGAAGCCAGCTGTCTTCTTGGTTCCAGATAAGAGGGAGCTGCTGCCCAGGGCAGGAACCCAGGACTGCAGAGAAGTGAGTCCCATCTCCTAATGCTGTGGGGAGTCACAGTCAGTCCAACCAGAGATGGGTGCTAAGAAGACACGATGGCAGGTGGAAAGTGAGGGAGAGGGCCCAGAGGAGCTATTTGGGTGGCAATCAGGAAGGGCTTTTCTGAGGAGGTGACAAGTAGGCAGAGCCCTGAATGTTGGGAAAGAACCAGCTGTGGGAGGACGTAGGGAAAGGGCATTGCGGGATGGGGCGGTGGCAGCTGCTGTGACCTAGAGGGTGAGCAAGGGCTGCCACAGAAAGAGGAGCAGGGGCTGGGAGGGAGGCAGCCCTGCCTGACCTGTCACGCCTGGAATGTCTCCATGTGGTAGAAGGCTCCACCACTTTCAGCTGTGATGTCATCTGGGTCTGCATACCAGTGGTCTCCCCAGCGTGGTTACCCACGGGGCCTACTGAGTGGCCAAGGAATAATGACATGTGCAGAGGGCAGGGTTGTGGGGGATGACATGCACGTGGAGGGCACGGAAATGGCAGATGAGAACGACGTCTCCGCCCATAGACTTGGGCTGCCTGCACCCGGGTTGGGCAACCTGCTAGGGAAAGCCACCCTGGGAGGGCCTTGGCTGCCCAGCCCTGCCGCTGGCCGCTGCTCACTCGAGTGCTGGAGGGAAGAAGAGGTGCTTTGTTGAGGATGCAGAGTCACCTGTGAAGTGCTTTCTTTTTTCGTTCTCTTCCGCTTTCCAGTTCAGAGCAAAAGGTGCCGCCTTATCCTGGAGGCAACATCAGGTTGTTTTCCAAAAGTGAAAATTGATATTTGCTCTCTGAGCTGTGTTGATCTTCATTTTTGTGGCCCTCCAGGCAAGCAAATAAGAAAATATCAGTTTCCGGGATGGGATACAATAATTGAGGGGCAGCCTCCCAAAATTTAATATGGATGACTTGCTTAAATATTCATTGGGTCTGTTTAAACATTCCAGATAACCAAAATTATATCCCAGGGAGACAGCAGAGCACATATTTAAACAGCTGAATACATGGGTCATGGAAACTTGGGTTTCAATCTGACTTTTCCTTTTTACCAGCTTGGGGAATTTGGGTAAGTTCCTTGTCCTCTATGAGCCTCAGTTTACTTGCCTAAAACATAAAACAACCATTCTCATCTAGTTGTTGTGCCTGGCCAATAGTAGATACTCAGTACATGCTTGGATATGCATAAGGTATTTAGCATAGTGTCTCCTACGTGGCAATAGTTCATGAAGCTATTTGTTGTTGTTAGTTGTCATCGAGTCAGGTCCTACTCATAATAACCCTTTGTACAACAGAACAAAACGCTCCCTAACACTGTGCCATGCCCAGCGCTATGTCAGTGCTTCTCTGCTATTTATAGGGGTTTCTTTCTTTTATTTTCAAGGTATTGGGGGCTGAACCCAGGGCCTTGTGCTTGCCTGCTTTGCAAGTGCTATACCACTGAGCTGCCCCCCAGTCCCCAGCTCATTTTTTTTAGTTTTTGAGACAGGGTCGGCTAAATTATGCAGACTGCCTCTGGTCTTGAACTTGCGATCCTCCTGCCTCCACCTCCCAAGCCACCGCACCCGGCTTCATAGGGTTTTCAGTGGCAGATCGTTTTGGGATTGGGTACCAGGTCCTTCTCCCTAGCCTACAGCACCTGGTATTTCCAGGCGGTCTCTCATCTAAGGACTAACCAGGCTGACTCTGCCTGGCCTGAGATCAGGAGGGATCGAATGCGAGGGTGCTATGAAGCTACTAATGTCATAATAATTATTATTCTTAGTAATAGTGATGAATAATCAATTTCAGAGTCAGATTTTCTGAGCTCAGTTACCTGGCTTTCCCACTTATCATCTATGTGACCTTAGGCAAGTTTCTTGACCTTTCTGAGCCTCAGTTTTCTTCATCTACGAAATGGAGAAGATGGTAAACAAGGTGAGTGGGAAGATGAAGTGAATAAAGACTTAGAACTGATCTTGGTGCAGAGTGACACCATATGAGTGTAATTATTACATCATCATTATTAGTTGTTGTTAGGTGCCATCGAGTCAAATCTGACTCATAGTGACCTGTGTAGGGTTTTCAGTGGCTGATTGTTTCCAGAGTGGGCTACCACATCCTTTTCCTGTTTTTGAGGTGCTGGAGATTGAACCTGGGTCCTCAGAAAATGAGGAGCGGCACTCTACTGAGTTAAACCTCAGCCCATTATTACTATTCGTTTCTTGTTGTTGTTAGGTGCCATCGAGTTGGGTTTGACTCACAGCGACCCTCAGAGGGTTTTCAGTGGCCAATTGCTGTGGGATTACTTGAGGAGTGGATTGCCAGGTCCTTCTCCCATTTTTTTGTGGTCCTAGGGATTGTGCAGAGCAGCGCTCTACCAACTGAGTTAAACCTCAGCCCATTAATATTAGTAGTACTATAATGTTATTCTAAAGCTAGAGAATATTCCTCCTGAGAGCAGAGACTGGGCTCTGTTCTGCACTGTCCACTGATGTCTACAGAGGTGCTGAGCACAGGGAGGGCTCAACACCTGTGTGTGGAGGGAAGGTGACGAGTGGTTGCAGGGTTTCTCTGCAGATGGGAAGCTCCTGAGCCCTTCTAGGCATTAACCTCTCTGGTAGCTTAGAACAGAGGCCCTCCTCCTTTCCCTCCAAGCAGGTGCCTATGAGGCCCTCCTGCCCCCCAAATACACAGGGCTCAGTAATGGGGTGTCCAGGCTTCCTGTGCCCTGTGCATCGCAACACTGAGCACCAGCTTCACCTCCACCTGACTTTTCCTGGCCGGATCATCACCAGTTTAGGAGCTGGGGCCCTGCAGAGGCCCACTGTCCTTGCTCATCTACATGTCCAGGCCCCGTACCAAGGAGGCACTCAGGCAAGTTGAAGAAACAGGGTACCAATAGCACCTGATGACAGCAATTGGTGGAGTGTGTGTTCACAGGGCTGTTTGAAAGAGAGAAAGCGTATGTATTTTCCTTTTTAAGCTGGGTGCAAGGCTGTTAGGGGCAGAGTTAGATCAGAGGCCGGCCAGCTGGGCACCACAGGGGCTTCCATCAACCCCGGGACACTAACTTGTCCCCGAGCAGGGTGATGAGTGGAGGAAATTGTATTTGTCAGCCCTAAAATAGACTCTGAAACTTGCCCTTGAATATTGAATACTTTAGTAAAAGGTAGACATGATGAAGTTAAGGAACTAAACAGATTTCAAAAGGCAGCTTGAGAAGACAATCAAATATTATAATGATGTGTGTAAAGATCTGGAGACAAAAAACCAAAAGGGAAGAACATGCTGTTCTTCTCAAGCTTAAGGAATTAAGGAAAAAATTCAAGCCTCTAGTGGCAATAATGAAGGATTCAACAGGGAAAATGTTAAATGATGTAGGACATCAAAAGAAGATGGAAGGAATACACACAGTCATTATGCCAAAAAGAATTGGTGGATGACCAACCATTTCAAGAAGTTGCATATGATCGGGAACCAATGGTACTGAAGGACAATGTGGAAGAAGCCTTGAAGGAATTGGTAAAACACAAGGCTTCAGGAACTGATGGAATACCAATACAGATGTTTCAACAAGCAGATGCAGCAATGGAGATGTTCATTTGTTTATGCCAAGATATTTGGAAAACAGCTACCTGGCCAATTGATGAGAAGAGATCCATATTTGTGCCTATTCCCAAGAAAGGATATTCAAATGAATGTGGAAACTGTCAAATGATATCATTAATTTCACATGCAAGTAAAATTTTGCTAAAGATCATTCAAAAGCAACTGCAGCAGTATATAGACAAGAAACTGCCAGAAAATCAAGCTGGATTCAGAAGAGGGTGTGGAAGCAGGGACATCATTGCTGATGTCATATAGATCTTAGCAGAAAGCAGAGAATATCAGAAAGATGTCAATCTATGTTTTATCCACTATGCAAAGGCATTTGACTGTGTGGATCATAACAAATTATGGATAACACTGCAAAGAATGGAAATAGCAGAGCATGTCATTGTACTCATGAGGAATCTGTAGGTGAACCAGGAGGCAGCTGTTGGAACAGAACAAGGAAACACTGCCTGGTTTAAATTTGAGAAAGGTGTGCATCAGGGCTGTATACTTTCACCATACATCTGCAATCTCTATGCTAAGCAAATAATCTGAGAAACTGGACTTTATGAAGAAGAACGTGGCATTATGTTGGAGGTAGACTCATTAACAATCTGAGTTATGCAGATAACACAACCCTGCTTGCTGAAAGTGAAGAGATTTGAAACATTTACTGATGAAGAGCAAAGAACACAGTCTTTAGCATGGACTGTGCCTCAGCATCAACAAAACAAATATTCTTACAACTGAGTCAGTACGCAACTTCATGATAAATGGAGAAAAGATTGAGGTAGTCCAATAACAAAATTTTGCTTCACTTGGATTTACAATCAACACCATGGAAGAGGAGTCAAAAAATCCAAAGATGCATTGCACTGGGAAAAGCTGTTGCCAAAGACTTCTTTAAAGTGTTGAAAAGTAAAGATGTCACATCGAAGATGAAGGTGCACCTGACTCATGCCATGGTATTTTCAGTCACATCATGTGGTTGTGAAAGCTGGGCAGTGAATAAGGGAGATAGAAAATTGATGCTTTTGAATTATGGTGCTGGAGATGAATATTGTATTTACCATGGACTGCCAAAAGATCCATCCTAGAAGAAGTGCAACCAGAGTGCTCCTTGGAAGCAAGGATGGCTAGACTGCATCTTACATATTTTGTGTATGTAGTCAGGAGGGACCAATCTCTGGAGAAGGACATCATGTTTGGGAGAGTGGCAGGTCAACAAACAAAAGGAAGATCCTAAACTTGATGGATTGACACAATGTCTGCAATAATTAATTTAAATATAAAAAAGACCGTATGCCTGGTACGGAATTGGGGAGTGTTTCGTTCTGTTGTAGTTAGGGTCAATATGAGTTGGACTCCATGGCACCTAACAACAACCATGTGGAGAGATCATCTCCAGTGTCTGTTGTGCAAAGAGTGTTTTGATGGGCTTCAGATGGGAGGATGGGCCCTTCTGTCTCATACACACAAATAAAAATTGGCATCAGGCTACCTCCATGGGAGGATGTGCCAGTGTCCTGGGGTGGGAGTGCATGCAAGTGTAGGGCAGAGCTGAATTGCTCTGGAGATAAAAGGCTGAAGGTCACCTATGGGATTGCTTGTCACCTTGCCATTCAGTAGTATCATTAACATACTTCATGGCTGGGGCAGGTGGTGATGTACTGTGGGAACATGAAGTCACAGCTTAAACATGACATGCCTTTCAAAGCTGGTGGGAAATCCTTTAAAGGCAAATTAACACAAGTATCACTGAACTATGGAGTAGAATGACAAACTTCATAGATATTTTTAGTTAAAACACAGGAGTTCCAAAATATTTTGAGTCTGCTCTGGCCAAATAGTCCAGACCCTCAGATAATTGGTTTGCTTTTTTCTCTGTAATTAGGACTATTTTGGTGGACATATTTATGTAGCATTCATATTGCATTTTAAAACTTCAAAGACGGACCTAGACAACTAACCATCTCTTTCTCTAGTCAGGGTTTTCAAGGACAAGAAAGAAAGAAAGAGGAAGGAAGGAAGGAAGGAAGGAAGGAAGGAAGGAAGGAAAGAAGGAAGGAAAGAAGGAAAGGGAAGGGAAGGGAAAGGAAAGGAAAGGAAAAAAGAAAAGAAGGAAAGAAGGAAGGGAGGAAGGGAGTGCGGCAGGGAAGGAAGAAGAAAATAAAGAAAAAAGAAAAGAAAAGTAAAGAAATCATAACAAACACATGAGCATCATTGACTGTGCACCTTGTACCTGGAGTGTGGCTACCAGGCCAGAAAATGAAAAGGCAGGGGTTGGGGCACACAGTGTGAGCAACCAGAGGCCCTGGCATTGCAGGATTAGCATCTGGGGGAGGGGGTTGCTGATCTCTGGCACTGCCACTGACAGCCATTGACTGACCAAGTCACCACTCCCTCATTTTCTTCAGGTGTCCAGGCATTGGGCTCAGGTGGGAGCTGGCAACCTTTTCTCTGAAGAGCTGAAGAGCAAATACTCCAGGCTTTGAGGATGACACAGACTCTGTTGCAACTGCTGACCTCTGCCATAGAGGCAGACGGTCTGCAGCGCTCAGATAATATGCAAAGGAATGTACGGCTCTGTTCCAGGAAAACTTTATTTACCAAAGCGGGTGGCTAGTAGATTTGTCTCATGGATGAAATGATTTAGATACAGTGCGTCATTCAATCATTTCCCCAATGTGTGTGCCCACCCCACAGATCTCTACACCCATCCTCGCCTGCTCTCAACATCTGTCATCTATTTATGGCTTTATTGTCTGTTTTTCCCTCCCTGGACTGTCAATCCCATGAGGTCATACATGTCATAGTCTATCCATGCATTGTAAACCTGGCATTTAGAAAAATAGATGCTCCTTAAAGTATTGGATAAATGAAGTCACTGAGGTTTAGAAAGGGGAGACAACTTGTATAAGGTCACAAAGTATAAAAAGAATGATCTGCTAGGCATGGTGGCACACACCTGCAATCCAAGCAATTCAGGAGACAGAGGCAGAAGGATCGCAAGTTCAAGGCCAGCATGGACTACATAGTAAGACCCATTGTCAAACAAACAAAACAGAAGAAAAAGAAAGAAAAAGAAAGAAAGAACCTGGTTCTTCAGAGGGTGTTCTCAAGGAATTTGTTATATAATACAGGCTTGCAAAAGTAAGTGCTTACTGAGGCTAATCAGGTAATGGGGATGAATAAATGAAGGGGGCCTGGGATAGAGCGATAGGGAGTGGTGGAGACTATGGCAAACTAAATGCTATTGAAAGGAGCCACTGCCCCTCAGCTCCAGCCCACTAGGGCCATGTTTGACTATGGGGCCAGCATGGCCAGACCTTATTTTTCTAGACAAGCCAGAAATGCAGGCTTTCATTTGAAATATTCCAGCAACTTGAGAGGCAGAAGCAGGAGGATCTCAAGTTCAAGGCCAGAGGCAGCCTAGGTAACGTAGTGAGACTCTGTCACAAGATAAAAAACTTAAAACGTGCTGGGAGTGCAGCTCCATGGTAGAGTGCTTGTAAAGTATGTGTGAGGCCCTGGGTTCAACCCCAAGTACCACAAAAGGAAAAAACTGTTGGCAAGCACTTGTGTGGTTTCTTGCTCGTTCATTTGTTTTGGGGCATTCCCCCCACCACACCTTTGCACTGGCCAAAGAAAGTATGCCTTCCCTTTGTGGCCTCTGGCTCCTAAGTATTAAATGATTGGGGACTTATGTCAATTAGCCCTTCTTTTTCAGGTACGCAGCTGGTAAAGCCACACAGCAATCTCTGGACTGGCAGGTGCACTGAAAAATGACCAAAACTGGAAACTGGAACAAGAAGGAACCATTTGTTCTAGAGTATTCTCCCACTCTAATCTCTTAACATACAGAGAATTCAGAATCATCGATGTCCTAGTCACAGAAAACATGTCAAACTATTGGACTCTTCTGGCCTTCACATTTTCTTCCCTCCCTGTCCTCCTGCTTGGCCCACAGAGACGTCGAGGACCGTTCTTCTGCTTCTGGGGTGTGCGAGCTCCTGCTGCTACCATAGTAAATTAGGGTGAATGGAGAAGGTAAGCAAGAACAAACATCGTCTCCAAGGCCTGGCGGTCAGAAGTCCAAAATCGTGGCAGTAGCACAGGTGGTTCCTTCTGGAGGCTGAGAGCAAAACCACCCAGGGTTCTTCCTGACCTCTGGGGCCTTGGCATGGAGATGCGTTGTCCAGTCTGGGGCTGAGTCTTCCGGGGCTCCTCTGCGTGTCCGTGGCCTCTCTTGACTGCCGCAGGGACTCTCATGGGGCGAAGGCCTCAGCCTAACCCAGGACGGTCTCATTTACCTCTTTACCGTGATTAGAGCCGCAAAGATCCTTTCTGAATAAGGCCATATTCTGAGGTTCCAGATGGACATGAACTTGGGGGGACATTTCCCCGCCTCCTGGCTCCACACAGGTCACTGCGAGTCCCAGGAAAGGGCTGGGGATGTGTCAGTCCGGCCCTGCCAGGCCTCTCTGGCACTGTTGACAGTCGCTTTCAGCGGGTGGCTGTCACAGCAGCGCTCGCTCGGTGTGGAGAAAGCCTGAGCATTTGCAGCCCCCTTTAACCTCTGAGCGTGATGACTCAGGCCCGGGGTGCTCAGGCGTGTGCCAGGCCAGGGTGTGGATGTCGTACCCGGCCCAGCACTCCCAGGGGGCCAGCTTAGCACCTTGTCTGTTCCCCAAGAGAGCCAGGCGCGGAGCCTGTGGGCTGAGCGTGCCGCATCCGGCGTGGGATGGCTCGGGCGTTTCCCCTTCTCTCCTTCAAAGATTGGAGGAGGAACCAGAGTTGGAGCATCCCGGGCAAGCAGAGGCGTGCGCAGGGAGCTGAGCCTGCTGGGCGGGCTTCCTGGCACACGGAGAACCCAGGCCTACCTGTGGAAGTCCCCACAGACGGGGGAAGCCAGCTCAATGGGGACAAAGCCTCCTGAGTTTTTCCTCCTGCATGACAGGAGTATGTTTGTGTGTGAGGGGCGGAGAGAGTGTGGCTAAGAGAGAAAGGGCTGCTTCCACCCTCAGGGATGCGATGAGCCCCAAGGTAGCCACTCACCCTTTAGTAAGAGTGAAGTAAACAGAGCTCTGCTGGAAAGGGTCTCCTCTACTGTCCACTATAACTCCCACACCATCCCTACGATCTCCTCATCTCCTGAGGTGAGACCAAGAGAGTGACAGGGGGCCACACATACTATTTCTGGAAAGGAAACAATACCTGGAGGGGCAGGGAGTAGAGGACAATTTTTTATGTGTGTGGTGGGGGGTAAGGGCCTGGGTGGTGGAGGGGTGGGCAGAAAGGTGACTGTGAATGTTGACATTCTTTGCCTTTTGGGGATTAGAAGTCTCCGCGAGTTCTCCCCTCTTTTAAGGTTCCGACCCCAGGACCCAGGGCATGCGTACAGATGTCATATCACTGGTGATTCCCTGCAAAGAGACTTCCCTTTATAAAACTGGAGTCCATGGTGTTATTTTATTAGTGGCTGTACAGGAGGCAATGATTGAGTCTCGTCTTAGTAGCTGGACATGAAGGAAAATCTCTGCTTTTAGAACCTCTGGTAATGATGATAAGGAAAACAGAAGAGGGAAGGAGGAAGGATGGAAAGAAGAAAGGAAGCACAGAGGAAAGAGATAGAGATGGAAGGAGAAAAGATAATCAAAACACAAAGAAACAATGAAAGAAAAAGGGGAAGGAGAGGAAAGAAGAATATCCAAGAGTCACTCGAAGGAGATGATGCTGAAGCAGGGACCTGCTCCAACCCAGGGGGTGAGCAATCCAGGCTGGAGCAGGTGCAAAGGCCCTGGGGGTGGCAGAGGAGGTGGTGGGTTTAAGGAACAGAGAGCAGTGTGACTGAGCCTGGTTGGGGAGGAGTAGGCAGACCAGGTGGTTCTGAATGGGTGGGACCAGGGACTACAGATCCAAATTCCTACGGGACCAGGCAGCAAATCAGGCAGGTGGAGTGGCAAATGAGCATGTCTGCCCCAAGACAGGCAGCTGCTTCCTGGGTCCAGCAGCACCGCCAGGTGTGCCTACAGGTTGGTGTCTAGGTCTGTCCCCTTGTAGGTGGGGCTCCAGCCACTGTGGCAAGTCTCTGGGCTTTGAGTCTTGGCCAGGTCAGCCTTACAGACCCAAGAGAGAGGCATTGTGGCCTGAACAGGGACTCAAATGCCCCTGGGGGTCAGAAATTGGCCACGCTCAGCCACGGATTTCTGTGGTCCGGGGATTCTGGATAGTGCCAGCCGGCCTTGTGCTGGCCATCTGCAGAGCTGGGCCAAGTCCTGGGAACAACCATTTGCTTCTCTGTTTGTCACCCTGGCCTGGGACTTCATCCAAAGACAGGCCAGGCCAGGAGGAAAGGGCGTGTCTTCCTTGAGAGGCCTGGAATAAAGGAGTCCTATTCACAGCCCAGAAGGGCCAGTGTCTCGGCGAGCTGCAGCCTGTGCAGGCAGGTCTGGGTGCGCAGTGACCTCTCACTGCTGTCCCACACCTCTGTCTGTGATGCCTGCTTTGCTGTTGCGGCCCATGCCACGTGGTCTTCCTTCCTGCGCTCAGAGACCCTCTGCCTCCCCCAGGACCCACAGCAGGAGGTGGCGCCCTGTGGGCCAAGGAGCCTGGGCTTTGGGTCACTCAGTTTGCCTAGGGGTTGGTGGTGGGGGGTGGATCTGGCTGTGGTACAGCAGGAGCAGGACGGAGCTCCAGGCGTGGGGTTGTAAGTGACAGAAAGCAAACCCTGCTGGAGTGGAATAGCTCGCCCCTCACCCGCCTCTGATCTGTACCCCAATGGCTTTCTCCTCCCCTCTGGCCCCTCCAGGCTGCTGCTTGCCCCTCAGCTCAGCCAACAGACACCCAGCGAAGCCCAGGGCAGGCTCCTACTGGGCCAGTTTGGCCCCGTGCCCTCGTGAGCAGCTGCTGTGACTCTGACTGTCTTGCTCTGGTGCCAGCCAAGCCCTATGGGTGACATGACCCAGAATGAGGGAAGCGTGATTTCCCCCAGTCAGGTCCATCCGACATCGTTATTTAGAGGTTGTAGGGGCTTTTTTGGCAGAAAACACAGCAGAAGACCACCGTAGTCCACTTACAAGACAAGGAAACAGCAGGGCCTGGGTTTGAACCCAGCTCTGAGTAACTCTGGACTTGTGTCTTTAATCAGGGGACTCAGGAATGGCTGGACCCAGGGACTTAGATGATGCAGAGCTTGCCACCTCTCTCTCTCTCTCTCTCTCTCTCTCTCTCTCTCTCCCCCCCCTTCTCTCTCTCTCTCTGTCCCTCCTCCCCCTCTTTCTCCTGGCCTCCACTTCTTCACTAGTTGGTTTCATTCTAAGAGTTTTTTTTTCCCTGCAGCAGCCCTGTGCAGCTCTGCATTCTTGATAACCAGTTTAGCCATCTTAGTGGAAAGAAACTTGTCTTTAAAAAAAAAAAAAAGGCCCAGTGCCAGTTTTCATGCACTGACTTGGGGCACATGTCCATCCCGGAGCTCATGGCTGAGGTCCGTGGTGGAACGAACAGGTTGGCCAAGGCTGCGCCATGTGCCGGCTGGGAGAGGGGTGGGTTCCCTTCTGAACAGATGCGCCCAGCGTGAGGGAGGGGACAGCTGCCTGAAGGCAGATGGAGCCTCATGCTAGGCTGTGGGTACCAGAGCTGGGAAGATCCGCTCCTGACCAGGGGAAGGAGAGGGCATATGTCTGGATGACAACTGGGGTTACTGGGAGACAAGCTGGGCACCTGTGGCTGCTTTTTCCAGCTCAGCATCCCTAGACTTAAGGATCCTGGGCATGGGCCAGGACCCAAGTCCTTTGTTAGCTGTGCGATTTGGGGCCTTATGCCTCAGTTGCCTCTTCTGTGAAAGGGATCAGCATTGGCACCTACTTAAGGGGAACATTGTGGAGGTTAAATGAGTCACTGTGTGGAAGCCTTGGGACGTACCCAACACCCTTAATACAAGGGTCCTGCTTGGAACGTTGTGAACATCAGTAATCTTTCCTATATTTTCAAGTAAGAATCAGAGTCAAGTACAGTTAGGGTTTATTTTCTTGCACAATGCCAGGTATAGCAGTCACGACAATCCTATTTAGGCTCACTGGTACCAGAGTGGTTGTGTTTCCTTTGGCCTTTGCCTTCAGTGTCGAGATAGCTATTGGTGCCCCAGCCATTGTACCCACATTCCAGTCAGGAAGAATGAGGAATGGGGAGTGGCAAAAGGGCTCACCTCTCAGCTGAGTCAGTCTTTTAAAAAACTCTCATGGGCATCCCATCCACTGACTTCTACTTACACCCTAGTGGCCACATAAATTGCAGAAGAGGTACAAAATGTGGTGCTTTTGCTGAACTCACTTTAGGTTTCATTGACAAGAGATTTCTCTCTGGAAAGAGGCAGAAAAGTGAATAATGGTGAGGCATCAAGCTGTCTCTGCCACAGTATTTTTGCTTTTTTGTTTTCTTTCTGTGAGGATGCTTTGACTTACCTGCTCAAGGCATCACGCATGTGATTTAGAGCAGAAGTCACCAACTCACATGCCCACACGTAAAAGCCCCTACAGGCATGAGGCAGAGAGGTGATAGGGAGTGGTGTGGACTGGGACAAACTGGAGGACTGAGGGCCCACGTCTGTGCAGCTGTCAATCAGATCCAGTTGATTCTTGTTAAATTAGAAAGGAGGCCAGTGTTGCCAGAGATTTTTCCAGTGGATATGCAGTTTTGTTGTTAGGTACCATTGAGTCAAGTCTGACTCATAGAGACCCTATGTACAACAGAACGAAACACTCCCTGATACTATGCCATGCCCAGTGCTATTGTCAGAGATTTTCTGCTATTCATAGTTTTCAATGGCAGATTGTTTCAGGAGTGGGTTGCCAGGTCCTTCTCCCTAGCCTGTAGCACCTGGTATTCCCAGGTAGTCTCCTTTCCAAGGACCAACCAGGGTGTCCCTGATTAGCTTCTGAGATCAGGCAGGATCAGATGTCAGGGTGCTATGGCTGCAGACATTCAGTTTTAGATGAAATCTATTTAGATGATAATGAACTCAAACTTACTCTCCTCCAAAGTCATATGTGCCAAGTAATGCACAATTGTGTTCAGTCTTAGGGGCTGATCCCTTCTCTTAAAAGTCCAGTTTATGTAGGTATAACTTGCATACAATGGAATACCCCCTTTATACGCACAGTTCTGGGATTTTTTGCAGCACATCCAGTTGGGTAACTATCATCACAGTTGGGCTCTGGAACATTTCCATCAGCCCCTCAAAGTTCTCCTGTGTCACTTTCTAGCCAATCAACCCCCCAGCCCCAGCCCATGGCAACTGGTGATGTCTGCTCTGCCCCTGCAGCTTGCCTTCTCCGGCGGATTGTGCGCCCACAGTCCCTCAGTCTTCAGCTTCTGAGTCCTCAGCTTTCCTTCACTCTTGTGGCACATCTGCAACTCCCTTGTGTTGCCGTATGGGCCTGTGGTTGGTGCCCTATCACGGTGGAAGGATTTTCTGTAGCACCAGTATACCACGGCTAGAAGGGGCCATCTCAGGGAGCTTACATGCCTTCGCCACGGTCACATAACTCCTAGGCAGGATGGCTCCAAGTGGCTCTGAGGTCTGTGCTGCTCCCCCCTTGGCCATCTTATGCATGAGGGTCAGGAGATTTGCAGGAAGCAGGAAGGGGAAATCTCGGGGAGGGTAACAGTGCTCACATGGATCATCGACTCTTCACAAATCACATTCCTGCCCCAAACTGCCTTCCAGCCTGCCTGCCGCCCTGGGGTGCAGCGGTGGGCACATAGAACAGGCATTGCTGTCCCCAGTTTGAATGTAGGGAAATTGAGGCTTAGGGTGGGGATGCAATCTCTTGTGGCCGGGAGCTGGGCTTAGCGTTTGGTGGGGTGCATGGTTGTTGGACTCCAGAAGGTTCTCCGCTTATACCCTTCTTCTCTGGGGAGCCTGAGGGCTGCCTCCTGCGGCACAACTCCTGTGCCCTGTGTACAGCAGTTCTCTCTTGCTAGACTCATGCTGTCCGATGCGATGGCCACCAGAAGAGCTGACACAGGTTTGATCCCTGCCTCCTACCCCAGCCTCCCAAGTGCTGGGATTACAGATGGGCTCTGCCACCTGCTGTGGTTGGAGTTTAGAAGGAGCTCCCCAGCCCAGAGTCTCGGGGTACAAGTCCAGACACAGACACAGCCATGGCTTTGGTGTGACTCGGACGGTCTTCAGTGCACGGCCGATCTTCCCCACATTGAAGTACATATTTAGAAACTTCTGTCCAGTCCTGACAGCAGCTTTCTGAGAACGCAGCCAGCCTTCTACCATTGCACAACAGAGAGACAATTGAGCAAGCGTTAGCAGTGGCAAGGAGCAGCTGGGTGGACTGGCTTCTGTCCCTGAATATTAAAACCACGTCAGTTTTCTTCCAAGCTCTCTGATGATTTGTGGACAGGCTGACAGCAGCTCCAAGGGAGTATGACTCAGGGTGGCCTGCAAAGGTGTCTACAGCAGACATCTTCGAAGCAGAAACCTGGCCTATTGGTGACCTCGGCTGTAAAGGTCAGCAGCAGCAGCCTGGTGTGGAACCTGGAATTTATAGAGGTGAACAACTAGTTTCCTCTAGTGTAAATGTTCCTGGAATTGTTCTCCTCCCCCTCCTCCTCCCTCTCCTCCTCCTCCTCCTCCTCCTCCTCCTCCTCCTCTTCTTCTTCTTTTAAATCTGGTTGTAGCAGGTGCCTTGGCTCATGCCTATAATCCCAGTGACTGAGGAGGCAGGAGGATCCTAAATTCGAGGCCAGAGGCAGCCTGTGTAACTTAGCGAGACCCTGTCTCAAACTAAAAAATAGCAAAGGGGCTGGGAGCATGGCTTAGTGGTGGAGCACTTGCCTAGCACGCACGAGGCCCTGGGTTTAACCCCCTAGTACTGCAAACAAACAAAAAAGCCAGATGGTATGATCATGTTTATCATACTGACATTACAAAATGTAGGAAAACACAGGGGAAAAATTAAGATTACACAGAATTCCATCGCCTTGTGCTTTTCATTACAAACCCATCTTTCAGTCTTCCATTGTATATAGTATTTTACAGTGTTGCTAGCATCCTGCATTTTCTTTTTTTTTTTTTTCAGTGCTGGGGATCAACCCCCAGACCTGAATGCTAGGCAAGTGCTTTACCCCTGAGCCCCAGACACAGCCCCCAACCCCTTTTTCTTTATATCATGAATGTTTTCCCATGTCATTCAGTATTTAATACCACTTTCTAGGATTGCACAGCCCTTCATTGTAAAAGCAAACCAACACTTATTTAAGCAATTCCCTATTGTTGGCTATTTAGACTGATTCAAACTCTCACTGTTATAAACAACTCTATAATGGACATCCTTGTACATAAATCTTTATATACATCAAGGGTTATTTCTTTTGGGTGAATTCCTAGAAGTAAAATTACTGGTGAAATGATTCACACATAGTAAGACTTTCGATAAGTACAATCATAGTTATCGAGAATGTTTATGACAAAAACATTTCCAAGAGCAGATGCGAGTCTTTCCTCTTGCTAGCCCCTCCCTACTTTTGCTATTCTTGGTGTTTATCAATGGATGCACAGAAAACACACATGCGCTCATGTGCAAATAATCCTACCTCCAGAAGAAAATCACTATTAACCATTTAGTGAAGTTTTTTTCCAGGTCGTTTTCTGTGTTCATGGATTAATGTGTGTGTACGAGCATTTTTCAAAAATGGAATGATACGTGCATACTGTTTGGTAGCCTGACTTTTTATTTAATTGTATGTTGTCATTATCTTTTATGAAGCATTATTCTTTTTCATGGCCTCATAATATTACATCATAAATGTGTACGATAGTATATTTCATTAGTTACCTAATGCCAAACCTATAGGTTGCTTCCAGCTTTTCCCATGTGAAAGATGTAGGAATGAATTTCCTTCCTTATACATTGTTTCTAAATAATGCCTTAGAAATAAAATTACCAGGACAAAAATGTGCACATATTTAAGGACTTTAATAGTGTTATCGAACTCAGGATTACCAAGCCCACTTGTCTGCGAGTGGGCCATCAGAGCCACTGTTCCTTTTAATATGGCTGCTCCAAAATGCCTGAAGAGGCACTGGGGTTTCCACTTCCCTTGTTTGATTAATAAGGAATTTACACACATTTCCTGTGTATGCCCACACTCATTTCGTGAAATGTCCACTTGCATTTCAGCTTTTGTGACTTGTCTGACATTTTTCTTTGGCCATTTTTATTGCTCTGTAGGAGTTTTGCATATTTGAAGAGTCTTAATACCAAGTCATCCCCACGTGTCCATCAGTTTGCTGTACTGTGGGAGCTTGCATGTTGCTGTGATGCTGAAAGCTATGTCACTGGTATTTTAGATACCAACAAAGTCACCCATGGTGGACAGATTTCAGCTGAGCTTCTAGACTAAGACAGACTAGGGACAAGGACATGGCGAATCCACTCCCGAAATAACCATTGAAAACTCTATGACTAGCAGAGAAACACTGTCAGATATACTGCCAGAAAATGAGCCCCTCAGGTTGGAAAGCAGTCAAAAGACAACAGGGGAAGAGTTGTCTCTTCAAAGTAGAGTCGACCTTAATGACAGGAATGGAGGAAAGCCCCGGGGACCTCCACTTGCTCATGTGGCACAACTGAAAATGTGAAGGAATAATGGTAATTGGAACATGGAATATACATAGTATGAATCTAGGAAAATTAGAAATCATCAAAAGAGAAATGGAGTGCATAAATATCGACATTCTAGGTATCACAGTGTGCTAAAATGGACTGGCATGGGCCATTTTGAATCAGATAATCATATGGTCTACTATGCCAGGAATGACAGCTTAAAAAGAAATAGGGTTGCATTCATCATCAAAAAAGACATCTCAAGATCCATTCTGAAGTACAATGCTGTCAGTGATAGAATAATAGCCATATGCCTACAAGGAAGGCCAGTTAATACGACTATTATTCAAATGTACGCACCCACCACTAAGGCCACAAATGAAGACAAGGAAGATTTCTACCAGCTTCTGCAATCTAAATAGATAGAACGTGCAATCAGGATACACTGATAGTTACTGATGACTAGAATGCAAAAGTTGGAAACAAAGAAGAAGACTCAGTAGTTGGAAAATATGGCCTTGGTGCTGGAGATTAAATGATAATTGTCAGATCAATGACCTTTTCATGCAAATACACTTTTTCACCAACATAAATGGTGAATATACATGTGGGCTTCACCAGATGGAACATACAGGAACCAAACTGACTATGTATTTTGGACATGTGGTCAGAAGGGACCAATCCCTGGAGAAGGACATCATGTTTGGAAGAGTAGCAAGTCAGCAAAAAAAAAAAAAAAAAAAAAAAAAAAAAAAAAAAAAAAAAAAAAAAAAAAAAAAAAAAAAAAAAAAAAAAAAAAAAAAAAAAAAAAAGAAAGAAAGAAAGAAAAGAAAAGAAAAAAAGAAAAACTCTCCACTAGGTGGACTGACACAGTGTCTGCAACAATGGAGTTAAACATAAAAAAGATTGTGTGCCTGGTACCGTGTCAGGGTGTGTTTTGTTCTGTTGTACATAGGATGGTTATGAGTCGGACCTGACTCGATGGCACCCAACAAGAACAACAATACTATCTGACAAATTCTGGAAACCTTTCTTTTTTTTCCTGTGCTGGGGAAGGAGCCCAATGTCTTGCACATGCTTGGCAAGTGCTCTATTGCTGAGCTACTTCCCCAACCTGGAAATAGTTTTCCTAGTTGTTACATGTCTTTTAAATTTTTATTAGTGTATTTTTTATGCCTGGGAATTTTTAAATTAATTAATTAATCTTCACCTATGAATCACACTGTAGATTTGTGATAAAAAGCATGGGGTTTGGAAATACATGTGGCATTATGGGATGGCTACATTGAGCTACATAGCATGTATTTCACTTCATGTGTCCTTTGTGAGCAGAGCCTTGAAACCTGCTCTCAGTGATTTCCAGGAATACAATACTCCCGCGTTGACCAGAGTCCCTGTACTATACAGTAGGTCTCTTGAACTTACTCCTCCCATCACATGGCCATTTGTGTCCTTTGACCCTCACCCCCCAGTCTCCCGCCCCCACCCCTCCACGCCCACCCTGGGAGCTTCCTCTCTGCCCTGTTGCCATAAGCTTGGTTGTTCTGGAATATTCAAGGCGTATGTCGCCCCTTCACGTGCTCTCTTTCACCACCCAGAAAGGGCTTTGAGGAACAGATTGTAGGGTCTGTGGCCCCGTGAGGACAGCTGGGAAGACATTCAACGTGAACCGGGTGACATGTTTACAGGTGGAATAAAGAGGCCTTGGGCTGCCGAGAAGCAGCGACTGGGACTTGGCAGTGCATCCCGGAGCCTGAGCGCCCTGGCTTTTCATCGGCCTGAGGGACCTGTGAGAAATTATGTGGCAGGAACAGCCCTAGGTGGAGTCCTGGCTGTTGATTCTGGCTCTGCCACCTCCTCAGTCTGGTGACTTTGGCTACTTGTTGGTGACATGAAGCAAAAACAGAAGGCTCCCCTTTGCCCCTAAATGTCCATGTTACATATGGCCTTAAGGACCACTCCCTAGCAGAGCCCTGTCAAGGTTTTCAGGGCCAGAGATGCTGAAGGAAAGACAAAAAGTAAATAAATTAATTAAATAAATATAAAAAGTTCCCGGATGCCAAGAAGCACCACACAAAAAAAATGAACATACAAAGAAGAAAGCAGGAAAGCATTTCCTACCACTCAGTGTCCAACCTCCACTGCAGCCAGTGGGCAGCACCCTCCCTGGGTGGGAGGCCCCCCCGGGGTGGGCTGCACTGAGCTGGGGTTCGGGGAGGGGCTCCTGGGGGCTGCACATTCTCCAGAATGAATGCAGGGGAGAATGAAGGGAGGAACCACACCTGGGCAGGGGTGTGGCCCCGCTGGATTGGCCCCCTGTAGGTGAAGAGACAGGCCGGGCCCACTGACTGCCCAAGAAGCGGCTTCCCTTCTGCCTCTGTGGACTGTGCACCACAGAGCCTCCAGCCTCCTCGGAGCTCATCTGGAAAAGGGGTTCAGAAACGCTGACCACTCCCCCAACCCCCGCCTGCTTCCTGCCTCCTACCTCCTGCCTCCTGCCCTGCCGCCTGCCTCCTGCCTCCAAGGACGTCAGCTGCAGTGACTCAGAGCCTAGGTATTTTGGCCTGGCCACTGTTTTGATAATAAGGATGATTCAACAGTTTATTTATTTTATTCTCATTTTTGTAGCCGCATTTCCAGAAGAGCTTTGTTCGTAGGTGTAGGCAAGTAAGTCCTGTCCTGATGAGCCAGAAACTGGTCATGGGAAAAAAATGAGGACATCTTCCAGGGGAGGGAGCTTGCACAGGGATTCTTCTTACTTTAGACAGTTCGTTTCTGCTCTTACTTGGCCTGCAATGGCTGTATATCACCTCTGTAGCTGCTGAACTCCAGCTCTGAGAAAAGATCCAGAGACTTGAGCTGCAGCAGGAAAGATTGGGTTAGACATCCAGAAGGACTTCCTACTCAATAAGATTGTGAAGTCAGAGGAAGGAGTGAAAGAGGAAAATGATAAAGCCTTCTTTCCGAGAGTAGGAGGTGGCTTGCTAGGAGGCAGTCCTGTTGTTTTGGGTGAAGCCTCTCACTGAGTCCCCAGAGGTCTGGGCAGCAGCAATGGGAGCAGAGCCCAGCCTTGTTGGAGGGCTCCTGAGGGAGAATGCAGCACTTCCCTCCCAGCTGGGCCACGCGACACCTATTCACCTAGGCCTGCTGTGTGCCAGTCCGTCTTGGATCTCTGAGGGTCCAGAGGTGAGCGAGGCAGTCAATCAGCAAACAAGATCGAGAGCACAGACGCGAGGGCTGGACGGAGGCAAGAAGCAGAGAGCCGTGAAACTGTCCTGGGGCCAAGTGAGACGCAGTGACTCAGCAGAGGCCATGCAGACCCACACACAGTCTGAAGCCGCTCTCTGGGCTCCCAGCACGTGCCCCTCCGTGGTGTTTTCAGTCCTGAGTAACAGGAAGCCCAATTCAAGACGCCTGTGCTGAAAGGAACCCGAGGCGGGAGAGTCCAGGGGGAGGTCTTGCCTTGGTTCAGGAATGGCTCCAGCCTGCTTGTCAAGCCTCGGCCCCCAGACCTGCTCTCTGCACACCTCTGCTATTCCCTTGGCTTTGATCCCAGGCTCCCTGTGGCATCAGGGCTGCAGGCTGAAGCTGGGTGCAAGACAGAGTTTCTCTCCCCAACTGCCGGCATGCAAGCCCTGGGCCTGACCCCCCCCCAGCCACCTGTGGGTCCTAAACCCACATCGGCACCTTTCACCAGGGCAAGGCAGAGGTTCCACTAGGGAACTCTGAGCCCAGGGCTAGGGGTGGGGAGGGGACAGCCCCAGGTGAGGCTCTGCACATCCTCAGAAAAGGAAGAGACATGTAGGCTGTCCGAGACTGCCAGACCCAGCCGCAAAGGTGTCCCCATGCGGTGTCCCATGGGTCACCGTCCCGGGCTCTTACGGAGATTTAGTCCACTTCCCACTCTGCTTCCCACAGACCTCAGCCTTTGAGGTGTAGAAATTGTTGATTTCATTATGCCTTGTCTTTTGAAATCTTCTGGTTTTACCGTCGACCAGAGGAAACAAACCTCCAGCCTTATCGTAATCTGTCCCTTTGTGGCTGGTGACAGCATGGATTTTCCAGCTGTCAGCAAAGGGAGAGATGCTTGTGGACTGGAGGGACAGGAAGGCTTCCCAAGAGAGGAGGCTCCGGTGCAGCTGGAAGGTGTGTTGTACAGGGGAAGTTGAGAGAGGGTGGCATTTGACAGGGCATGCAGAACATTGGCTCTGGTGACCGGCACATGCACTCTGTGCTTCTGGTTTTGGGGAGGCACGGTTAGAATGTGTGTTATTCTTGCATCACTGGTTGTTGTTGGTAGGTGTTGTTGAGTTGGGTCCAACTCGTAGAGATGCAATGCACAACAGATGAAACACTCCCCGACACTGTGCCATGCCCAGCACTATGTCAGTGGTCCTCTGCTATTCATAGCGTTGTCAATGGCTGATTTTCTGAGGGGGCTTCCGGGTCCTTCTCCCAAGCCTACAGCACCCAATATTCCCAGGTGGTCCACCATCCAAGGACTAACCAGGCCCAGAGCTGCTTAGCTTCCGGGATCCGACAGGATCAGACGAGATCAGACGCCAGGGTTTTACATGTGTAAGAACCACTGGTAGCTTATAAGATTACGAGGTGGGACACAGGCAGAGGTTTGTCTTAATAGTCAAGTATTCCAAATTTGTGTTAGAAACTAATGCAGTATCAACTTACCAGACCTGGACATTGTTGTTTAGGATGAAGCCAAAATTAACAATAACAACAACAACAAAAAAAAAAAAAAAAAAAAAAAGAGGGAAAAGCCAATTTAAAAGTAAGATTATAAATGTAAGTGGTGTGCAGAAATGGCCAAAATGTCATCATGAGAATGACTGAGCTTTGGGAAATGCTGGTCCAGCATTTGGCCTCTGGAAGCAAACAGACATGGATTCAAATCTCAGACCCACAACACATATTCAGTGAAACTTTGGGCACCTGAGTCACCTTTACAAGTAAGAAAACCTGTAAAATGGGGCTGAGAACTGGCCAAGCCCGTAGGAGATTTCAAGCAATTCTGGGGATGAGATAATGTGGAACTCTTAGCATGGCGTCTGATGCCAGGCAGCTGGGAATACTTTGTACTATTTCCATAGAAAAGAAAGAGCCAGGTGCAGTCATGCACACCTGTGAGCCTAGAAGCTCGGGAGGCACAGGCAGGAGGATCTCAAGCTTGAGGCCAAAGGCAGCCTGCGTAACTTACCGAGACCCTATCTCAAAAATAAAAAGGAAAAAACGGGCTGTGGGTGCCGCTCTTTGGTAGAGCGTTTGCTAAATAGGTGTGAGGACCTGAGCTCAATGCCCCAGTACTACAAAAAGAGGGGAAGGAACCCTGCCGGGGGTGGGGGGCTGTGGGCCCAGTCACTGTGGCAGAGCAACAAGGAGGATTCTGGGACCCAGGGCAAGGATCTGTCACTCTGACCTCCGCTCTTCTGGGACTGATATCAGAGGTGGAGGCGGAGGGGACTCAGCAGCCCCCCATGCCTCTCCTCCCTCCCAGCTGACCGCTGACCATGAGTCCACCATGCTGGCCTGGCCCTGAGTCTCTCCCACGCCCAGAGCTTTCTGCACAGACGCCTCCAGGGGAACTGGGCCTGTGCACTGAGATTTAATCTATGTTGTTTATCTTTTAAACACCATTAACCACAAATTAGCTGATTCTTTTGTGGCTATAAATTAATAGAGTCCATTAGTAAGCAGTCGATTACAGGATGATGACTGCTCCCGAGCCGTTTCTGAGGGGCCGATTCTGGCTCTTTGCGCCCTGCTTCCTTTCCCCGCATCCCGGCTTGCTGGACCAGATCATCTGCGTGGACGAGGGAGGTCAAGGCGGGTGGCGTGGATGGCTTGGTGATGAAGCTTTAAGCAGAAATAAAACTGACAGGTTGATTTTCAAGAGAATTTCTAGTTCTAACGCAGACCAGAGCAGCCACATCAGCCCCTCCTTTCGTGCTTGTGCAGACCTGAGACACATCTGGTTTGCTGTGTCTTTCCAACCCCTCAGACCTCATCCTAGTCAACCCTCAATAACCTTCTCTTCTCATCCATCATCTGTCCATCTTTTATCCACCTGCCCATCCACCCCCCTTCCCTCTGTCCCTCCCTCCCTTCTAGCCTAGTATTCATCCATTCTCCTATGCATCCATCCATCCACCCATCCTTCTATCTGCCCATCTGTCTATCCACCTACCCATCTGCCCATTTATCGATCCAACCATCTACCCACCCCTCCAGTCACCCATCATCAACCCATGTACCCACCCATCCATCTATTCACTCCCCCACCCATCCTCCTATCCAGCCATAGCTGCCCCCTCAAAGCTCCACTGAGCTGGAGCTGCTGAGAGGGACACAGACCTCCTTCTGCATCCTACAGGGTCCAGTAGGGAGACAGGACTGGTCTTTGGGTCCCACAGCCACACACCTGGTAAAGGATGGTGGCTTTTGTGCTTCAGGGGCTAGGCAGTAACTAGGCAGGTGAAAGCAAAAGGGCCTCCCAGGGCTTCTGGGAGCACCGGGTTCAAGCCACCCCAAAGGTTTGGATGCAAATTAGAAATGAAACACAGCACCTCTTGGCCTTTGGTTTGTGGCCTTTGTGGTACCAGGCAGAATCTTTGGCTGTGAACAACAAAAATGGACTCTTGTAGAGGGCTAATGGCCCCCAAGATGTTCACACCCCAGTCCCCAGCACAACACCCCAGTCCCCAGCACACACAAATATGTCTTTGTACATGGAACTAAACGGAGGATCTGGAGATGGGGATAACCCTAGATTATCCAGGTGGGTCGGATTTCAGCTTAAGGGTCCTTATAACAGGGAAGAAGGAGGGTCAGAGTCAGTAGAGGAGAAGTGACATGGAAGCAGAGGCTGGAGTGATTTGAGGAAGGGGCCAAGTGCCCAGGAACACAGGTGGCCTCCAGACACTGGACAAGGCCAGGATGCCACCCTCCTTGGCTGTATCCAGGAAGAATGCCACCCTACTGACCATTGGCTTTAGCCAGCAAGACTGATTTAGGCCATCAGACCATCAGAGCTTTGTGTTGTTTTAAGCTACACATTTTGAGGCAACTTGTTACAGCACCAACTGGAAACTGATACTGGCAACTTGTGTTGTTAGGTGCTGTCAAGTCCATGCCTGACTCATAGCGACCCGATGTACAACAGGTGAAACAATATTGTTACTGCTTCTCTGCTATTCATGGGGTTTTCAATGGCTGATTGTTTTGGGGAGTGAGTTACCAGGTCCTTCTCCCAATACTAGCAAAGAAAGAAGTTATTCAAAGGATGTGCAGCAATGAGTCTAATGGCTCATTGGGAACAGCTGTCCACCCCTCGTCCAGTCAGCCTAGGACAAGGGCACAGTCATGGACCACATATGGCAGTTAAGACCCTCTCTAAGGATGGGTGAGGGCAGACACACCCTAGGTGGCCCAGAATACACCCAACTCCACCCTATCCTCTGCAGGCCCAGGTGGAGACACATCCTGTGGGGTGGGGGACCTGGGTTTGTGGCCCACAGGAAGGTGACCTGGTTCCTGTGGGCTCTGCCCCCGGTGGACTCTTGCTGAGGTCAGCACCCGGGGCTCTCCACTGGCCCAAGCTTGGGGCTTTTCTCCCCAGCCACCCTGCTTTCTACCACATTTGCCTCTAAAAGAGAAACATTTTTGAGCAGGGTTTTCCACCTCAGCCCTTTCGATATTAAGGGCTGGCCAGATGTGACTTTGCCGGGGAAGGGCGTCTACTGTGCGCTGCGGGACACTGAGCAGCATCTCTGGCCCGCGTGACTGGATGCCGGTAGCCCCCTCCACTGGCTGCAGCAACTGCCTGCCCCCAGGTGCTGCCTGACTCTGAGAACCCCTGGGTAGAAGCATCATTTCTGTCCCACTCCATGTCTCCTTCTGCCACCAACCTCCAGGCCACTGTCTGTCACCGTAACAGCTACTGTCACCTCCCCACTGCTCTCTCAGTCCCTCTCTTGACCGTGTCTCCTTGCTGGGGAGGTGTGTTTTAGAAAGTAACCTGATCTCTTGTCCTTCCTCTGTCTAACCCCCTGGACCTCTGGGCGCTCCTTGGATAGTGTCCCAACCACTCACTATGCTCTGTGAGAGCTGCAACTCTGCCAGCCTCCTGGTTGTTCACCCTCCCACTCCTTAAGCTTCAACCACAAAAAACCCAGTGGATCTTTCACCTGAGAGCCTTTATACCTGCAGTTTCCTCTACTTGGAACACTCTTACTGTCACTCTTTGCTTGGTTAACACCTACTCATCTCTGAGACCTGTTTTGTGAGGAACGCTTTGGGCTACAAGTTAGTCGTTTAGATAAAAACAGGCATATTTTTCTCACTTCATGAGACGTCTGGAGGCAGCTGTTTTCTGGTATTGGTCCTGTGATTCAGAGCTACTATCTGTGGAAATCTCTTTGCCTTTCCCTCAGGGTCACAAGATGGCTGCCTCAGCTCCAGACATCTCCACCCCACCTAAGGCAAGAAGAGGTGCAGTAGAGCCAGAAGACTTCAGCTTGTACCTCATTAGTCATGATTGCCTCCTAGTAACCCCAGTTGCAATGGAGGCTGGGAAAGGAAGCATTTAACTCTTGCAGAATCAGTGGAAGGAGAATAGGGTTGTTGGTGGCTGGCCATTAAGTATTGTCTTAAATATCACTTCATTCAGGAAGCCCCTCCCCAGACCAGGTCAGATCATTGTATTACATGCCCTCATAGCATCCAGTGTCGTGGGTTTAGGGGTGCTGTGCCTCAACGTTACCGCCTGCCATGAGGAGTATCCTTTTTCAGGACCTCCACTTGGGAGAGATGTTGGGGGTCCTTGTCTTGGTTGCTGAAAAGAATTTCAGGATGAAACAGAGATGTGGAGCTGAGTTTTGAGTCTGTCAGATAAAGTGTAAGAGAGGACACGCTTCCAGAGGGAAGCGAGGGCATCAAGAGAGAAAGACACAGGAAGCAGGTCCAGAGAAGGAGAGCAGGCAGCCAGCAGCATCTTCCCCGAAACAGCAATGACCTCCCCTCCCCCGCAGCAGGTACCTTGGTCTGTCTGGGTTTCCCTGTATAAAAGAATGTATATTGTTGTTGTTGTTAGGTGCTGTTGAGTCAGTGTCTGACTCATAGCGACCCTGCGTACAACAAGCCAAACACTATTTTCAGGGCTTCTCTGCTGTTCATAGGGTTTTCAATGGTGAATTGATTTTTGGGATTGAGTTGCCAGGTCCTTCTCCCAAGTCTACAGCACCTGGTGTTCCCAGGCGCTCTCCCATCCAAGTCCTAACCAGGCCCAACCCTGCTTAGCTTCTGAGATCTGATGGAATCGGATGCCACAGGGCTATGGCTACAGGCAAAAGAATGTGTATGAGACAGAAATTATAGTACGGAGTATGTTGTTGTTAGGTGCCATCCAGTCATGTCTGACTCATAGTGACCCTCATAGGGTTTTCAATGGCTGATTGTTTCAGGATTGTCTTGGGAGTGGATTGCCATGTCTTTCTCCCATTTTGTGGTACTGGGAATCAAACCTGGGACCTCAGAGACTGCAGAGTGAGGTTCTATCAACTAAGGTAAATCCCAGCCCTGTACAGACTATAGACGAAGTTTATTAAAGTTGTAGGTGACAAAGAGACAACATGTTTGAGATTTGAAGGCGGATAGTAGTGAAGGCTGCTGCCCAGGGCTGAGGTCACATTGTCTCTTACAGCCGGGGCTGAGCCTTTAGGGGAAAGGAAGAAACGCTTTACACCTGGGGCCTGCACTCAAAAGGGGTTAACGGATTCCCAGTGTCTTCACAGGACTGGGCTGAGGGGTGGGCATTTCAGAGGTTAGAAATCCAGGCAGTTCCCACTCTTGATAAGGAAGCAGAACTCATTAAACAATGTCCTTTTCCATTGTCGGGAGGGGCGTCTGTCTCACCTGGTCTTACACTCCCTGGACCAATGTAGAAGTGCGGAGTGATCGTAATTCTGCTTCCTCCAAGCAAGGATGACGTTTGGAAGGGTGCAATCCATCAGGGAAGCAGGGACCGACAGACCACAGCCTTTGTCCCTCGGGAGGCTCATGTGGATCTTCATATGACAAGCGGCCAGGGAGCACGTGGCCAGGCTGGCTGTAGAGCCCTCTGTTTCCTTCCTTCCTGCCTGTTACCCCCCATCGCCAGGGCCCAAGCACCCGCATCACAGCTGTAGCTTACAGATTGGCTCGTGGAGGTCGTTAGCAGACAGCTGGCTCTTTCCCTGGGCAGAGAGGGCACACGGGAGCCATGGGGGCTTCTGCAGCCTCAGCACAGTGCCAGGTGCCCAGGTGGACGTTGATACCTACTTGTTGCTGTAACATCTGCTGCCAAATCCTTCCTCCCTGAGTGCAGAGGGCGGAACCTTTGTGGCCAGGACAGTCGGTGAGTCCCAAGGGGAAGACAGATGGGAACCTGCTCACTGCCTGCCTCCCCGGCTGTGAGCTTCTTCCCATCTTGTTTTCTGGAACGGCATCTGTGTTGCACGCCTGTTCTGTGTGTGATAAGAGAGGAGGTGCAGGCAGATGATTCCCAGGCACCATCTCGCATCCAGAGCCCTTGAACCAAAAACGCCCTCATGCTGGGACCCACGAGGACACCTGGATGGTCCCACTGCCTGGTCCTCCTGGCTTTGCCTGTCCCAGGGCATGTCCAGGCTCCCTTATTTTGGCTATTTACTGATCTGGCTGTCTTAGCTCAGGGTTTACACTATGATTTCCATGGAAGGCTGAAGGCGTCACGTTGCCCTTTCCACTCTTCCATGTGTGGTACTTCAGCTGTAAGGTAGACAGGACGCTGAGGCCGGGGGCGCCTCTTCGGGCCACCTTCTGGTGTGGGGAACAAACACAGGCATGAGCCTGGGATGTTTCTCTTGTTTTGTTTATTGTTTTCGTGGTGCTGGGTGTGGCGCCCAGAGTCTTGAGCTCACCTGGTGGGCGTGCTCCCACAGAGCCACCCCAGCCTGCTGCAGGTGATTTCTATCACCAGTTACACCTTAACAAAGCTGGGGGGTGCAGAGAAAAACTGTGGGCTGGAGGGGCTACTCAGGGGGCTTTCCCAGGGAGGTTAGAGGTGGCTTCCCCGAGGCTGAGTGCAGAGAGGAGGGGGAACAGGAACCAGGCAGAGAAGGAGCCCAGGGGGCCCCAGGCAGCAGGAACAGTGAAGCTGGAGGCCCTCGGGGTCCCCTTGTGGGCAGAGCAACAGACCCTGGGCCAGCACAGCCGTGACCTTGGGGCATGAGGCCGTAGAGGCTAGTGCTTTCACAGTTCTGGAGGCCAGAGGTCTGGAAGCAAGGTATGGGAGGCGGGGTCAGCTCCCTCTGAAGGCTCGGCAGGGGAGGGGGTTCTGCACCTTCGGCAGCTCCTGGGGGCTGTCGGCAGCCTCTGGGCTCATGGCTTAGGCGTCACCTGTCTCTATTCCGCAGCCACTTGGCTTTTCTGTGGCCACCTGTCTTCTCCCCAGGGGTCTCTGCTTCCCAGCTCACCCTCTCTCTTCTACGAAGGCAGTCATTGGACTAAAGCCCATCCTCAGTTACACCAGCAAAGGTCTGTTCTCAGACAAGGTCACAGTGACAGGTCGGGCAGTTGGGACACTGTTCATCCCATGACACAAGTTTAGAGAGCTGAATGAGTGGAGAAGGGGCTCTGGGGGCTCCTGGCATGGGCCAGGGCAGATCTTGAAGGGATGAAGCCAGGGGAGTGGACCTCAGGCTGCAGAAGGACTTTAGGCAGGAAAGCATCAGGACACAGGCTACTCTCTGCAGAGGTGACAAGGGCCACGCCTGACTGAATGTAGGAAGAGGGACCAAGGCTGGGGCGTCAGCGAGGAGCTACAGAAGCCAGCCAGGGGGTTGGGGGCAGAGGACTGTGGCTTTGTTTGGTGGTCTGGTGGCTGGGAAGGAGAATGGGAAAGGAGGAGGTGGACCTGATGTGGAGTGTGGAGGGAGAGGGAGGTCAAGGATAACGTCCACCTTCGCTGAGATGCTGATTGGGGTGTGGGTGTCGGAACAGGTGCAGGTTTGGGGGTAGAGTTCAAGTTCAGTCCGTGGTGCCTGTGGCCGATTGCTTCCAAACTGCCCTGGCTATTCTTCATGCGACAATGCAGCTCCTCCAGTCGGCCCAGCCCTGGGCTGCCTGGCGACATATCTGGCTATGGGATGCAGCAGAAGACAGACCCTGCCAGCCATGAGCCCAAGTGGCAGGAGTCCTGCAAGCTTTGCCCACTCTCTTGGAGCCCCCAGTGCTTGAGGCCTGACCCTAGTGGAGGCACCTGACCTCTTCACCTAGCCACCAGGATTAAGGGAAGCTGGGGGATGGCCCTGTATGGTATTCCATTCCCAGGTCCTTCTTAGGGGTGCCACTTGATCCTTGTCACCTTACATGGGGACAGGACACTGTGGGTCCCAGGAGAGATGAAGCACGGGAGGCCCCTGGCATTCTGGAGTCATTTCTCCTTGGCTGGGTTCCTGATACTTAGAAATGAAAAAGAAAAAAAAAGTGCAAAAAGGCAAGCCAGTTTATCTCTTTGGTTACAAACGTCTTTCATTTCTCCAGAAAGAAATGAAAACACACAGTACCGTGTAATGATGTTTACTGAGGAAAAAAATCCCCAGGTAAAACCAACAGACACGATCTGAATACAAGAGATCACTCAGCAGGTTCCCCGTGCGCCCCGCACCTCTGTCCCCACCCAGCCCGTGCACTTGGCGCTCCGTGCGGTTTGTTGGTTTGTTTGCTTTTCCTCTCCTGAAAGCCCACAGCCCACAATGAGGGGGGGCATGTCCGTCATCTCGAGCTGAATAGCGGGGAGACATTCTCCGAATAGCTCACCGGAGCATCCGTCAGGAGATGTTTTCTCCTCAGCTCATGGCAGCGGATCAAATATTTAAATGTGATTTTTAGACTCAAAGGCACATGAAGAGATTTGTTTGACAAGGGCGGGCGTGGGCTAGCGAGCCCTGCTCACCCAAGGGGAAGCATTTCCTGCCCGGCTGAGGCAAGCTCACCTGCAGCACGTCTGCCTCTGCCTTTGTGGCTCCCAGCCCACAGGGCGATCCCATAACAGGAGTTGTCTTTGGAGGGCTGGGGCTCGACCATCAGAGGATCTGGGGACTGTGGTCCTCTGGGGGCTGGGCCCTTGGCCCCAGCCATACCTACCCACCTATGGCTGCTCCCCTTGGCAGCTTTTGAGCCAAGGGCTGATGACTCCCCGTGGTCAGCTAAGGGGGAACTTCGGAAGCCATTTTTCTCTCAGAAGGGGACCGATGGGGCCTTTGCTGCCTGGCATCTCACTGTGGCAGAAGGGAATGTTAACGGGAGCTGGCAGCTGTTTAGGGTGTAGGTAGCAGCACCCAGGAGCGGAGCCAAGAGCTCTGAAGGGGGCATGTCACGTGGCTTCAGGCTGAGACCCCTGAAGCAGGCTCCTGGGTGTCCTCAGAGAGGCGCAGCCCGGGGGCCATCCTTACACAATGCTGGCGACCGCGGCGAGATTGGGGTGGGGCCAGACGGACACCTCTTATGTAAAGATGCATGGTGGGGAGAACACAGCTGGCACCCCAGACCCACAGTTTCAGTACTAGGTGGGCTTTATTCTGACAGAAATCCCAATAACCTTTACTGAGAAGACTTTGGTGTGAGCCAGGCCTGCTAGGAAGTGGCAAACAGATGCCTATGTGTGCAACATGTGCACACACACGCACACGCACTTATGATGCACACGTGCATGTGCACTGATGCACATATTCATGTGCGCTCATGAACACATGCAGACAGATGCACAGACACAAGGACACATGCACACACATGCATGCACACACATGCATATGCACACATGCACATGCACTCATGCACATGCACAGGTACACACACATGCATTTACACTCATAAAGCATGCACACATGCACACGCCTGCACACACCTGTTGGTGTTTCTTCTTAGGTCTGACAAAGCCCTGTGAAACTAACATCCCCACGTGGCAGACCAGGAAACTGATGCCCACGAGGCTGAATCTGTCTGTCACCTAACCCTCCTCACGGCGGTTGTGAGTTTTCATTGCCGGGCACTAGCACAGTCAGCCTCTTTCTCCCACACATGCCGCCCTGGGAAGTGCTTGGTTGAGACCTGGTGACCCATGGCCCTGAGTCCTTTCAGCCCTTTTGCTGGGGCCTGGTGCCTGGCTTTGCTTGTTTAGGCCCCTGCCTTGGCATTGTGATGGACATCTGGGCTACAGCAGAGATCCTGTCCCTCTTCCAGAAAAGCCTGCTTTTCCACCTTTCAGAACTAGTGAGGCAGGTAACTCGCAAGCCATTAGATCGGTCCTGGCGTGGAAAACATTTCACTTTCCATTGGGTGGGGTCAACCGTAAGCGACAGGTGTTCTTAGCATTCTCATTAGTGTGTAAAACCCCAGGCAAGACTCTGCAGAGGGCAGGAACCCCTTCTCCTCCATTGCTCTCTCTGGAAGTCTGCACTCCTGCTCTGCGCATGACAAAAGGCTGCTCTCCTTCACCTTTGCTGCTAACAATTGGCCCATTTGTACCCCAGACCTGTTGCTGGAAAACTGGTCTGCATGGCCCAAGACTCTCCTGCATTTTCACATGAGCGTATATGCACAGCCTCACCTCGACGATGCTCTTACACACACAGGCACACATACACACATTTAGTGCACACATGCACACACTCTCATGATCTTTCACATGGCAGCCACACACTCCGCTCACCCACGCACAGGCTTTCTCAGCCCACATGGGGGCTACGCGTGGGTATCTGGAGCTTACCGTCAACACTGAGGAAAACGGCCTGAGTTTCAACCACAGTCAGCCCTTTGGTCACGTGAGTCCTGTTGAAGTTATCCTAGCTTCTGTGGGGTCCCTGGCTCTGTGCTGGGGCTCAGGGGGCCACATTAGGGAAGAAGCGGCAAAGTGCAAGTCAAGACCCACATACCCCAGCTCTCGGGGAGGTGGCCCTCGCTGGCCTCAGTTTCCTCCTTAGCCTCCTTCAATGGAAGTGCCATGCCAAGGGGGTGGGACACCGTTGGAGTTGGGGCCAGCCACCTTCAGGTTCGAGGTTCAGCCCTGCCTGGTTTGTTGTGGGGGAGTCCAGCAGGGCAGTGACTGAGGACACAGCTGGCACCTTACATGTGCAGGGCTGTGGCAGCTGCCAAGTCCCGAGGAACCACGTGGCCCAGGGGTTATACACACGAGCTCTGGGGCCAGCTGGCCTGAGTTCTCTGCTGTTTACAGGCTGGGTGACCTCAGGCCAGCTGCTGAGGCTCCCTATGGCTGTCTTCTTGTGGCCATGATAGCGCCATCTCCTCGGCTGGCTGAGAGCCAGTGAGGTAACTGGGCAGAGCTGAGGACAGCGAGTGTCGTGGGCCGGCCGGCACCTGCCTCCCACCCGGGTCTGACACGGTGCCGCCCACCCAGGCTCCTTCATACCGGTCCCACGTCGGCATGCTGGCACTTCCTGGATGGGCACACCTGGCCTCCTGCCAAAGGGCTTGACCCCACTGGTCCCATCATGCAACCTGTTAGTTTCCTTTGGCAAACTCAGCACTGGACTTTCACTCCTTCAGCCTCTGCTTCCCAGCTCTCTGCGGTGCCTGGTAGGAGGGACCAGGTCTGCTCCTGCGGTGTCCCCAGAGCCCGGTGCAGGCACTCAGTGCTCTGCTACTGAAGACCTCCTGGCCACCCTGCAGGGGAGAGGCCACGTGTCAGTGTGGGGAGGGACAGGCAACAGGAGGGGCCCGTGAGATGGGGCTGCGCCCCTCCCATTCCCTAAAGAGCCCTTGTCTCCTCCTGTTCACCCCCAGCCGTCACAGGTCGTTTACTCCGCCTGTAGTGGGCTCCGCTGTGGACGTGCTGGCGCAGGTGCACTGCTGCTGTCACAGGGTCCCCTGAGTGGGGAGCAGGGGGCTGAAGTGGCCGGACATCCGCGTGACTGTGGCGGAGCTTGCACTGCAGATGGTTTCCCTAAGGATGACCTGTGTTAGCTTAGTGACCACAACTGGCAGAGCCAAGGGAGCAGAGTGGGCAGCGTCCTTGCGCTGGGAAGGAGCCTGGGGTCCTCACAGTGTGAGGGTCAGAGGAAAGATGGAGCTGGGGAGGCCGGGGCTGGGGAGCCACAGGGTCAGGACGGCCATTCTGAGTAGGCGGGAGGGTCTGGGCCCTGTGTGGTTGCAGAGCCGTGGGAGGCCACCCAGGACACTGATGCAGGGGAGGGCACGGCCAGCATTGCTGCCTCGGCAGTCCTGCTGGCTCGAGTGTGGGGCTTGGAATCACATCAGACTCAACAAGGAGACGTTTCAGCAGCGTTTTTTCTAAGTAATAAACAAAACTATGTATATATATACTTTTACAATACTGGGGATCAAACCCAGGGCCTCACGCATGCTAGGCAAGCACCTTACCACTGAGCAGCACCCTGACCCCCAAACTGAGTGTTGTGTAGTGTGGAGGACAGGGTGGCCCGCAGAGGACTGGAGGCGGAGGCTGGGGGCTGAGCTATTGGCCCGCATCTTGTCAGGGCAGGTGCGGGCTTCTTTGCACCTGCTGGTTCCAGGATTCAAAGTGATGAGGAAAACTGTGGTGTCAGCCCTGGGACTCTCCTTTTTGTGGGAGAACTGACCTCGGTCTCCTTGCTGCTCCCCTGGGCCAGTGACACGGGGCACTGGAGGTAAGGCAGCCTGGGGCCCTGCACCTCAGCCAAGGAATGCACTCAAAATGAGAAGTGCACTGGCTTTGGCTGGGCCCCCAGGCTGCCTCCCCACTGCGCCGAGCCCTCTCCTTCTCTCGGGGCAAGGATCTACATCCCTGTGGCCACCCCAGCGCTCGGGAGCCTGGGCCTCTCCCTCCACTTCCCTTTAGCTCCCTTGCCCAGTGCCACCTGAGCTGCTTTGGAGTGACAGCCACGAGACTGTCACCTCCCCCAGGGATGTGACTTTGTGGTCACAGGAGTCCTGGCTCCTTCAGCCAAATTGCCACCTGGCCTCACTGAGACTCTGCTTATGTATCTGTAGGAGGCTGTGGTAGCTGGGCCACCCTAGACTGGATGAGGGACACCACCAGGGGCGAGGGCTTCCCTGGTGTGCAGAGCAGGTCAGCCAGGTGGTTAGAGCGGTGTTGACCTGTCCCTCCAAGGTCTGTGGTGCTTATGCTTTTAATTTCTTGTGCCCTTGGAAAAGGACTAACTTCTGATTGCTTGAGGGAGTGGCTGGGCAGTGGGCAGTGGGGAAGCTGCGTCCCCGAGAGTCTGGTCTACGTGAGTGCTCGCAGCCTGCATGGGCTGGTGAAGGCGAAGACAGTGGTCATCTTACAGAGGGCTCCTGTCTTCTCCAGCATGCCCAAGGCGGAGGTAGCCACAGGCACGGAGGGGACCCCTCCAGATTTCCTTTGGCATCTTGTGCTCAGAGAACGTCTTCACACCTGCACCTAGCAGCTGTGGGATTGAGGCAGTGCTAAATGGAGGCAGGAGGGAGCGGCCCCACTCCAGCAATGGGGGGCCACTTCCCAGGTGCTGCTCTGCAAGGCCACAGGGAGCCTCCCTCCTGGCCACCCACCCTGCAGGAGCCTCATTTTCCCGCTGCCTTCAGATGTGCATTGGCCCACACGTGCACCATCTCAGCATAGAGTAACTTGGGTGGAAATGATTTTCCTTACTCATTTTATCGCTGCTAGGTGTCGGGGTACACTAACTTCTCGTGTGTTGTTGGGGTGAAGGGTCCTCTCATTGGAGTCCAGCTTCCTCCCCGTCTTCTGTCACTTGAAAGGAAAGAGGTTGGAGACCAGGGGTGGAAGGGAAGAAATCCACAGATGAGGGGTAGGAATTTGACTCCTTGGCCACCAGGCTGTGCTTCTGAAGTGGGGTCACCTTTCAGATGGCCCCACCCGTGCTGCCCCTTTTCCCAGAAAAGCTGGAAACTCTCCCCGCAACACCCCCAGCATGTGGGCTCCGCATATTCCCAGGGAAGACTCTGAAGCCCCCAGGACACCTTGGGGAAAATGCAAGGTCTGAGCAGAGGTTCATTTGCCCTCTCGCGGAGATCAAGTCCAAGGTCCCTTCTGTGAGTGTCAGAATGAGGAGCCTGTGACTTTCCAGCTGACAATGTTGGGGAAATTACTTAAAAATACTATGCCTCATTTCTCTCATTTGTAAAATGGGGATAGGTGACAATCATGCCCAGGCCAAAGGGCAGTTGAGCCAATTTTAGCCAGGATGGTACTAGCTGTAAGTACAGAAACTCAACTCAGACTGGCACATGCAAAATTGTGAATTTTTGATTCCCATCCCTGAATAGTCAAGAAGTACCTCCTTCAGGGGTGGCTGGATCCAGGGGCTCCAATGACGTTCTTAGGATCTGAGCTCTATATATTTTTTGCCTCTTTTTCTTACATTGGCATTGCTTTTGGCTAAGCTTCCCCTTCAGGTCTATAAGCAGGCGATGTCCTATGCCTAACCTTCCTAGCAGGTTCAAAGGGAGAAGGACCTTGGTGCTAGGCCCACCAGCTCATCTTGGGGCTGCTGTAATTGCACCAGCACGGACTCTGCACCTAGTCCACAGCTACGATGGAGGAGATCGTGCTGACCAGCCACAGCTGTGCCAGTGACTTCTGGCCCTGACACCTCCAGGGCCATCGTGGTGAGTGTGTGCATGTCTGGGGATAAGGACAGGCTTCGAGGAAAATGGGGGGAGTCACCATTTGGGGAGAAGGACCCAGAAACCCACTCTCAAAAACCAATCAGCCATTGAAAACCCTATGAATAGCAGAGAAGCACTGACAATAGTGTTTCGCCTGTTGTACATGCGGTCACTATGAGTTGGACACTGACTCGACTGCACCTAACACCACCACTACCATCAGAAGAAGCAAGGATAGCAACTAGGCTCCTCCACTGCCCCTGATGGTCCTCCAGAAGAGCAGCAGACAAGCCCTGAGCTACGTTTGACTCTTGCATGGAAAACATGGAAATCAGGGCAAATGATTTTGAAAGAAATTATATGAAAATACAGCTAACAGAAAATGTACCATTTTAACCTGGTCGGATTTTTTTTTCCATACTTTGGGGCTGAACCCTGGGTCACAGGCATGCTAGGCGAGTGCTCTGCCTCAGAGCTGCACCCTTAGCTCATTTTTTATTTTTTATTTTGAGTCAGGGTCTCACTAAGTTACACAGGCTGCCTCTGGCCTCAAACTCATGATCCTCCTGCCTCTACCCCTGGAGTCCCTGGGACGATGGGCGAGCATCACCGCATCACCACACCCGGCCATTTAAACTATCTTAAAGGGCGCAGGCGGGTGGCGTCACATGCCTTCACGTCTCGCAGCTGTGGCCACCATCAACCTCTGGGAACTTTTCATCAACCGCATGAACAGTTGCTCCCGTTCCTCTTCCCCGTCCCTGTAGCCTCCATCCACTTTCAGCCTCTGTGAGTTGACCGAGCCTCCGTATGTCAACCCGGGCCGGCTCCTGTGGCCTTTGTCCTCTTACACCCGCTCACCTCTCCGAGCCTGATGTCTGTAGGACCCACTTGTGTTGTGGCACGTGCCAGCGTTTTATTCCACCTAGACCCGAGTCTTACTCCTTGTGTGTGTACAGGCCCTACTCTGTCCACCCTCCGATGTGTTGATGGCCGTGGGCACTGTGCAGCTTGAGGGCCCTCGAGCCGAGGGTGATCCCGTCCTCCTTCCAGGCAGCCACAGACAAGTCACTCCTGCCTCTGCCATCCTGGCCTACCAGGTCCACTTATTCCACACCAAAGGCAGGCCGGGCAAATCAGAGTCACGATGGAACAGAAGTGACCCGATAGGGGGTCTTGGGGGAGGATTAGTAAAGCAATGTAGAATTTCAGTGAGGGAAACTTATTTTTAAGAGCAAACCCCCAGTCAGGTCTGCAGCAGCCTGGCCTCTCAAAGGAAGAGCAGTTGTCAGGGGCGGGGCCGGGCCGCTTCAAAGCGCTTACTGGAACTAACCAGAAATGTGGAACTTTGTTTTGTCTGCCCCAGAACACACTCTTTTTCGAATCAAAAGGCTGGGAGGGTGGTGACAGCCCTCGAAGCATGAAATTGCATTACTGGAAACGGTCGGGGCTTTTGTTCTCGGGCCGGGCCTTGGGCCTCGTGAGGGCCGGTTTAGCAATGAGGCTGGCCAGGGCGGAGGCTGCGGAGGCGGGAGCCAGGCGCCTGGCCCGGGACGGTGTCGGAGCTCTGTCTGGACGTCCCCAGCCCCTCGGCAGCTCACAGAGTGGGGAACCAGCCAGGGTCAGTGCTAGACAAGGGGACACACGAGCTTACGCCTTGTCAAATGCAGCAAATGGACTTCCTTCTTTTTTGGAAAACGTCGTGTCCAGGACCCAAACAGCTGTGGCAGCCAAACCTGCAAAATCGGGTCAGAGACTGCACTTTGTGACCCCTGCTGTTCCTGTCAAGACATCTATCTATCTATCTATCTATCTATCTATCTATCTATGTCTTTATGAGACAAGGTCTTGCTATGTAGTCAGGCTTTCCTGGAACTCACTATGTAGACACACATTGATACTCCTGCCTCAGCCTCCTCGTGCTGAGATTACAGGTGATGCCACCCTGTCTGGCGCAGCTTTAAGATCTTGAACTAAAGCAGAACGACCACAATTACCTGGTTTTCTAAGTGGCAATTTGAGTCACAAATCCCCTGGCTTCAGAATCTTCTGTGGCTCACGGTTGCCCTTGGTATCGTGTCCAGCTTCTTAACTCTGCGCGCAATAGAGCTGACTCTGTCGGCCACTCTCCGGGTGAGAGCCACTGTCCCCTCATCTGGGTCCCACAGGGGCCTCCTCCTGGGCCCCTGGCTTAGCCCTGGGCTGGCTGTGACCCAGGTTATTGTGCACACAGCATCCAGAGAGGCCCTTCAAAGACGCACTTCTGACATGCTGGGTGTTGGCCAAAGGCAGCACACCTGTGACCCCAGTGACTTGGGAGGCAACGGCAGGAGGTTCACAAATTCAAGGCCTGTGCAACTTAGCAAGACTCTGTCTCAAAGTAAAAATAAATAAAAAAATTAATGGGATGGGGGTGCAGCTCAGTGGTAGTACTTGCCTAACATGTGCGAGGCCCTAGATTCAACCCTTAGTGTGGTGAAAGAAAAAAGAAAAGAAGAGAAGAGAAGAGAACAGAAGAGAACAGAAGAGAAGAGAAAAGAAGGGAAGGGAAGGGAAAAAGGCCGGGGAGCTTCCACAGCCCACCAGGCTCTGTCAGCACCGTCGCTGCACAGGCTGGTGGTGGCGCTCAGGAAGTGCTCCACATTCTCTGCTCTCTTCCTCCTACCCTCAGCCTCCACCTCCACCTGCTGTGGGGAGCCTGAACCCCTTGGAGAGGCACAGTCACCCACTGGTCGCTGTGTCCACTAGAAGGGAGCTGGCCAAGTCTGGGATGAACCGGCGTCCCCAGGTCTCAGGCTGACCTGGGCTGTTAGCTTCCAGGACTGCACCACGCTTTCCCACACACATCACCCTGACATCTGCGGTCCTGGCAGCTGGGCCCTGTGTCACAGGATGCTGAGCAGCCTCTCTGGCCTCCACCCACTACAGGCCAGCAGGACCCGCCCCATGTGACCACCAAGCATGTCCCTGACACCGCTGGGCGTCCTCCAGGGGACAAACTCGCCCGGATAGAGAGGCACTGCTGGACCTAATTAACAGCTGCACTCATTCTGGAGTGGCCATGTGACCTCGCTGGAGACAGCCCGTAGCCTGGGCCCTTCGTCCGCCTCACGGTCAGTCCGTCAGGGGCAGCTGCAGAAGAGAGCTGGTCCTCGCAAGGGTCCCTGGCCAAGGATGCCCTTGGGTTTCTGCTGATGCTCTCAGGTGGAGGACTGTGAAGTACCACCGCGCCATCGCGGTGCACGTGAGGAGGATGGACAGCGCTGCCCGCTTCTCAAAGTCCAGCAGACAGGGCAGGGAAATTGGCCCCGGGGGGTTCTGTGCTGTCTTCAGACATGGGACAAGGGAAGCCCTCCGGTGGAGCCCGGGGTGGCAGTCACAGTCAGAATAGAGAGCTCAGGGTGACCTGCGTCCAGTGGGGCTGGCCTAGCACCTTCGAGGTGCCCGGGTCAGGAGCCCGGCAAAAGCCCCGGTGGAGGATGCTGATTACCTGGGGAGGGCTGAGGGTCAGGTGGGAATAGGCATATTGGGATTCAGAGGAGAGTGGAGGAAAGGCTGCCTGGAGGAGATGGCATCACCTCCCAGCATCCACCTGTGCAGAAGCTGGGTATAGGCAGAGGACACGGTGTCAAGGTCCAGAAGAAAAGTAACTTTATATTTCAAGGAGACAAAGCCACTGAATGTGGCTGGAGCGTCCCCAGGGGAGAGGAGTGGGTGAGGGTGCTAAAGACTTGGTCAGGGGCCAGCCCCATAGGGCCACAGCCACCTGCTCAGGAGTTGGAAATTGACTTGTGGGCAAGAGGGAGGCACTCGAGGGCTCTGAGCCAAGTGGAGAACTCTGCCAGTCCTGCCTTAGGGAAAGTGTGCCCGCTGCAGTGTGGGGTGGACTGGAGGAGTGTGTGTTTATTGAGCACCTACTGTGGGCCAGGCTTTGTTGCAGGCACAGGGGACGCGAGGGTGAACAGAGTGTGGCTCATTTCCTCTTGGAGCGCACATTCTAGAAGAGACCCAGACAGGCATCAAATAAGCAAGCAGATGTGCTCAGTGTAGTCAGGACTGTCCATTAAGGGCTCTGAAGGAAAACCTCGGAGGGCACAGGCAACAGGGAATGAGGATGGGGCTCTTTTAGCCCAAGCAATGACACAGATGACAGAGATGATGGTGGCCTGGGCTGGGGGAACAGCAGAGAATTTAACTGTGTTCCCCCGTGGCTCACGTCAAATCAGAGAGAAGGGGCCATTCAGGACCTGTGGTCTCAGTCTGGGGCCTTGGGGTGCCTAGGTCCCTGTGCTCCGAGGCAGCTGTCGAGCTGATGTAAACATTTAAAAATGGATATAGCTTGGCTTCCATTCAGCATGTAAATAGCTGTCAAAGCTTCCATTTTGAAAGTCCTGGTTCCCATGATTTGTATAAATCTCGAAAGAGAACGGAGGCCGCACATGCAGAAAACCTGGTCCCTCCACGCCAGGGTTTCAAAGATACACACCAAATTAGATGAGAACCAAATTCCATAGGTGGAGGCGAGGTGGGGTCACTGAGGACAGGAGGGAGCCAAGTGCATCCTGGAGAGCCCTCGAAGGACAAAGCTTAGAGCTGCGGCTTGGGTGCTTCGACACTCTTGGGTTAAAAGGCAGCTGGATGGAATTCCTGTGTGCCTCGTATGTGTGCTAGCTGCTTCCCACTAAGCATTGTTTCTTTTGGAACTGTCCCCAAGAGCTTAATCTTTTCTGAAATTAGGCTTTGGGGCACCATCGCAAGGAGGTAAAGCAAAGTGTCTCAGTATGGAATGTCAGCTGATTTGACGCATTGAACCCCCTCTGTGACACTGACCTAGGAGGGAATGGCCCCAGTGTATGGTGGCTCAGCTGGGTCAATCCTTTCAGATGGCAATTTGGTAGGATCTGGCAAAATTTCAAACAGGCTTACCCCTCTGAGCTAACAGACCACTTCAGTCCACTTCAACAACCACTGCTTGGATGTAGCTGAAATACTGAGCTGATACAAGAGGACCTGGGGGCATGCTTTGGCCTGGCTTCTAATATTTTAAACAATTACTGCACGTGCTTAACAGTGCTTATGCCTGCCAACAGTGCTACACTGTGCAGCTGATTAAACATCAAGTAACGTCAGCCAGGTGACCAAGGTCAGCACTGACTGTGATCAGTAATGTTAAAGTATGTATCCCCGGTATGATATGACGAGAAGGTGTGTCACCTCTGTGGGCTTCCCTCTCCAAATGTGCAACAGGTCTAATCACGAGAAAAGCCTCAGACAAGTGCCAGTAGAGGAGCGTTGTGCAATACACCAGAGCATCACTGCTCCCCACCCCAAATGTCCGGGTCATCAGAAACAAGGGAAGCCTGTGAGATGCTCATGGCCCAGAGGAGCCTGAGGAGAGGCGAGGACCAGCAGTCACCTGAGATTCCGGATGGGGTCCTGAAAGGGACATCAAGGAAGAGCCAGGGAAATATGAAGAAGGTCTGGCTGCAGTTCATGATAAGACATCAAATGTGGTTCCTTAATGACAGAGAATGTGCCAGACCAGTGTAAGTTGTCAGTAATAGAAGTTGGGTGTGGGGTACACAGGAACCCTCTGCACTCTCGTTGCAGTTTTTTTCTGTAAATCAAAAACTTCTAAAAAATAAAAGGTTATTAATAAGGTGTCTGCAGCCATAGCCACCTAGTGTCTGATCCTGCGTGATCTTGGAAGCTAAGCAAGGTCGGCCTGGTTAGACCTTGGATGGGAGACCGCTTGGGAATATCAGGTGCTGCAGGCTAGGGAGAAGGACCTGGCAATCCACTCCCAAAACAATTTGACATTGAAATCCCTATGAATAGCAGAGAAGCACTGACAATAGTGCCAGGCATAGCCCAGTGCTGGGGACTGTTTTGTTGTGTTGTACATAGGGTCTCTAAGAGTTAGACCTGACTCAGCCACACCTAACAACAACAACAAACAATAAGGTAGACTTTATGGATGAATATAAAAGTTGTTCAAGGTGTGTATGACTGGGCAGGTAGGGTGGTGCTCATCTATAGTTCCAGCTACTCTGGAGGCAGAGGCAGGAAGATTGCCTGCAACTAGTAGTTTGAGGCCAGTTTGGACTACATAGCTAGATCCTGTTGGAAGGAAGGAAGGAAAGAAGGAAGGAAGGAAGGAAAGAAGGAAGGCAGGAAAGAAGGAAGGCAGGAGAAAGAAAAGAAAGGAAGGAAGGAGAGAAAAGGGAAAAGAAAAGGAAAGGAAGGGAAGGAAAAGAATGAGTGGAAACATTGATCCCATTTGTGTGTGTGTGTATGTGTGTGTGGTATGGGGGTTGAACCCAGGGCCTTGCACTTGCATGCTTTGCAAGTGCTGGACCACTGAACTGTACACCCAGCCCATTTTTTACTTTTTGAGACAGGGTCTCGCTAAATTACACAGACTGCCTCTGGTCTCGAATTTGCGATCCTCCTGCCTCTGCCTCCCTAGCTGCTGGGATTACAGGAGTTCGCCACTGCGCCTGGCTTGATCCCATTTTTTGTAAAACAAAGTTATGTGTATATTTGTGTGGGTACAGACAGTCTGAAAATATGCTCCTCCTATAAGTGTTAACTTGAGTGTCTGGCATTAAAACAACAGGTAGGAAGGAATGTTGTACACTTTTATAAAATGTTGAATTTTTTTTACTGTGCACATGCATGATCTTACAATGCAAATTTTCATTAAAGATACCCCCCCCCATACACACACGTGCACACACACTGTGGAAAAGAGCTCTCTGGTAGCCAGCGGAGGGCACATAAACTCCAGTAGCTTTACCAATGTCATTCGCCTACTTCAGACCTGTACTGACCTCTCCTAACTCAAATTCAGTATTACCAGTGTAGGAAAACCAGGGTCCTCTCTGGCTTCCAGGCACAGGGCGAGGGCATCATTTCTAGGAAGTTTCAGTCTGTCACTGTCCAGCTGTCCATGTGGCTTGCCTCATGGTGACTTGGCTGGCCAGGATGTCCTCATTTAGTCCTCAAATTAATCTCATCACCATCCTTTCACATGAGGGGCCCGAAGAGAGAAGTCATTGGTCACTCACGCAGTAAGGGATACCCAGGCTCACGTCCAGAGCTGGCTGCCTTGGGGGTCCCAGCCTTGAACAGAGCTCCCCAATCCTCAGCCGAGGCCACCAGAGTTGCAAGTCTTAGCGTGAGCTCCTCTCCCTGCCTGCAATGCATGTTGTCCTATGAATGTTCTCGGGCCCCAGCTTCCCCGAAAAGAAGGTCCCTGTTCAACAAGATGGTTCCAATGAACTTAACTCGCCATGCCATTGTTTAGATTTCGGGTGGAATATTTTGGTCCCATAACCAGGTACACGTGGAATTTTGGTAACAATCAAAAAGTCGGAGGGTTCGTGAGACTCAACATATGGTTGGCTAAGGTTGCCCCGTATGGAAAGTATATGTTCGTCATCAGCGTTTACATTTTCCTTATTTATTTTTCCTGAAATCCCTTCAAAATAAAAATCAACAGGGTTGCCCTGGAGCCCTTTGGGAGGGGTGGGGGTATGCTGAGTGTCATTCACTGTGGGGGGCACAAAGAGCAGTGTGGGAGGAAGAGGAGGGGCAGAGCAGCCAGGCACGCTTGGGAGGGCAGGGGACCCTTCCCATCCCTAAGCCAGACATCCTGTGAGAGGTGAGTGTGTGGCCAAAAGATGGCTGATCTAAGCAGGGCTGGGCAAATATTTCAGAAACCATGTTGCACGCTGCCTCCTGCTTCAATTGTGACTTTTAATTTCTGCAGCTGTGATACAACTCTGTCCTCCTCAAATGCCATCAAGACCTGCCAGGTGCCTGAGACAATTGATGGGGGGAGGCAGATATGTTCCCTTTACATCGCTCCTGCTGTGTCAGCTGGCCACGGTGACATTTAGCTAAGATCCTTCCTATGGATTCGTCACATGGCAGAGGATGCCGCACCTGACTCCCTCCCTTGGTGGCGGGGACTCAGGATGTATCCTTGGACAGCAGGCTCACTTTAGATCTTGTGTGGAGCATTGGCTGCAGATCCAGCCCTCCTTCCTGGGCACTTATACCCAGCCACGTGACTCCTGCGCAGGGAACCGGAAGCGCGTGTCCTTGGTTTGCCTCACTGACAAAGACCTACATTCACTTTAAACGCATTTCTGGGAGGTGTTTTCTTCTCTTCCTTTTTTCTTCTGCCATTTTTATTGTTGAACTTCATCTGGTGCAAAGGTTTCTACCAGAGGAGTAATTTGGAGCATGGTGGCATTTCCTTTCTTAATTAATGCCACCTGGGGCTCTGTCTAGAGAAAGCCGTGGCGCTTCATGCCTCCATGGCCGTGCAGCCTCTTCCTGCTGCATTTGTAAACACCAGACGGGCACAGCGCCGCAGCCAGGTTCTGGTTTGAATTAAAGCCCAGGCCGAGGAGCAACCCAGCTGTGCTTTCCTGTAGGCTCTGCCAGTTTTCCAAAGCTTGTTAACATGCTAATATAAAAGGAAATAGGATGAACTTCAAGGAATTTACAACTGGTTTTAAACTTCAAAGACCAAAGCTTCATCTATGCAACACACACACATAACCAATATGTCCCTCCAGCCCGCCCCTCCTCGAACACAGCCCAACACAAAACAAAAAACCCTGAGCCCATAAAAGTTCTTCTGGCAAATCAGAGGTGGCTCTGTGGGTCTGAAACATGGTGGCCACAATCCATGATGTCGAAGGCCCGATTATGACACAAAGCTTTTGTGCATTGTGAAACACGCGCAAAATCAGCTAGTCCGATTGGAGACGTGATAAGCGTCGCTCGCCCTCGTGAGAGCGATGCCAACACAGCCTCAAAGGTCGGCTCCCTTGTTCTTCCCCAAAGCAAAGCTGCCAGGTGGGCTGGGTGGGGAGGGAGGGCCGGCCTTCCTCATCCTTTCACCTGGCCACCTCCCCCGCCAGCCCAGCCCTGGACAAGGCTGAGCACATCCGCTGGGAGCTGACGATGGGGGCTGGTGATGAGTGCAGGCGGGAGCGGCTGGGACACGTTACCCAGCAGAGGGTGACTCACGTTCACGGCCGTCTCTTGGAGATTCTTACAACAAATAGAAAAGCACAACTTTCGGAAATTTCCTTTGAATGTTCTCCCCTCTCCTGCGAGCATCAGCAGATCGTATTTATCCCAGCCTGGCCAGGTGTGCAAGCCAAAACTCAGTTCAAAGATCCTCGTTAACTTCCCCTGCGCATTTCTAAGTTGGAGCCCACACAATTAAACTGAAGGTCCTGTTCCTGATGAGGTTAATGGCTGTGGCCTGAGGTTCCCTCCCTTCTCAGGGTCTCACCAATTGCTGACTGTGGGCTGAGGGTTCACAGAGAATGCAAATGCCATGTGGGTTGGCTTCCGGGTCCGAGGATCACTGCTTTGCAGCCTTGAAGTCAACGCTGTACGGATCGTGTATGTGCTGCTGATCACTTGGGCAGGAGAAAGCTTTGCTGTGGGGACCATGCAGGCCCTGCATGCTGTAGGGTGTCCAGCGACATCCCCTGCCCCCACCCGCTGGATGCCAGTTGCACAACCCCCTTCCCAAGTCATGACAACTGAAAATCTTTCCAGACGTCACACACTAACCCTGGGAGCAGAGCTGCCTGACAAAAAACAGGTTGTTGTTAGGTGCCATGGAGTCAAGACCGACTCACAGTAACCCTTATAGGGTTTTCAATGGCTGATTGTTTCAGGATTGTGTCAGGAGTGGATTGCCACATCCTTCTCCCATTTTTGTGGTGCTTGGAATCGAACTTGGGACCTCAGAGACTGCAGAGCGGCACTCTACCAACTGAGCTAAATCCCACCCCTGACAAAACACAGGAGGCCCTGTTAAATCTGAATTTCTGATACATAAGGAATAACCTTTTCTATACTATGTCATGCACTATTTGGAATACACTTATAGTAAGGTATTATTTTATATTTAATGGAAATTCAGATTCAACTGTGCACTCTGTATAGTAATTGGCTCACTGGCAGTCCTACTAGGGAGGCAATATTCCCTTTGGGGACCAATGACCTAGGGGAAAGGACACGTCTGGTGCCTGGTCTGCCCCATCTTGGCCATATTATTTCAGAAAAGCCATTTAACTTCTTCTAGCTTTCCTTTCTCCCAGGCTGGTCCCGTCTCATTAATGAGAAGGGTCCGTGGGACCCAGCATGTTCAGCAGAGGCGAATGGCTGAGTTCATCTTCCCATCTGTCACTAAACCCCAGCCTCTCAGCCAGACCATCCTCTCCAGGGGGGCTTCCTGAGCTCTTGACCAGTCAGGGAATCATATTCCTTCAGACACAAGGATTGGCTCAGGGTGGTGATATGACTGGAGTAGAGCCAATGGGAGGCCCTGTGGGCTTTGCTGGGACTTTGCAGAGTCTGGCTCCCGACATGAAGGTGAGATCTACCTGGCCAAGGCGAGCAGATCCCAGCCAAGCAGAGCTGAGGAGTGGGGTGAAAAAGAGACCGATTAGTGATAGAGCCACACCCAAGGCCATCCTCCTCTAGACTTGTTGTTTGTTGCTGTTGTTAGGTGCTGTCAAGTTGAGTCTGGCTCATAGTGACCCTCACAGGGTTTTCAATGGCTGATTTGTTCAGGGAGTGGATTGCCACATCCTTCTCCCGTGTTTGTGGTGCTGGGGATCGAACCCGAGTCCTCAGAGAGTGCGGTGCAGAGTTCTACCAACGAGCTAAGCCCCAGCCCCCTCACTGTGCTTACCTTTGCACAAACCTCTACGTTCTGTCTTGACCCGTATTGATTACACTTGGTGGCTTTTGCCCACATTGGAAATGTGGCCTTTCTGTGCCATGTGTGACCTGGTCTCAGCTCGCTCATCCCCTGTTCAGGGGTTGCTCAGGGTTGAGCATTGTGACTGCTGTTGTTGCCTCTGTTTCTTCAACAGTAGGGCATCTTCAAGGTCAGCCACATTTCCTTTCCCACTAGATTCCTGGCAGTTGAGCCAGGCTGCTGAAGGGCTGGAATCAGAATGAATGCTTTAGGGAGGGGATGGATGGGCAGACAGTGGGGTGGAGAAATTAACAAAGTGCGTTGGGGGTTCCAAAGAAAATAAACAGCACTCCAGCTCTTCCTTGATGTGCTTTTTGTATTGCTTGCTTTGTTGAGATGGGATCTCACTGTGCTGCCCACGGTGGTCCCCAACTCCTGGGCTCACGTGATTCTCCTGTCTCAGCCTCCTGAGTGGCTGGGGATGTGCCATCATGTCTGCCTTGATACACTTCCAATGAGTGATGGGTGCAGCCACTCCTTTTCTGTCCCCACTTTCCTACTTCTAGCATCCCAGGAGCCTTTAGCCCGGCATTTATGCCATGCTGGAACCCATGGGGCCCAGCACCCAGTTCAGGCCCTTTATCCTTCTTGCTCCCTCTGCTAGGATGCTTCCCACTGTCCCCTGGTGGTTCACTCAGTGCTGTTGGGGTCTACACTCCAATGCTACCCCTCCTGGAAGCCCTACCCTCTCCCCTGTGCCCTTCCCTGCTTCCTGGCTCTCCCTGCTACCTTCACCTCCCAAGGTACTGTCTGCAGTTACCTTATTCCCAGCCAGGGGCCCAACCCTCAGACCTGCCATCCCGGCCACAGACTCCCAATAGATACTTGGGAATGAGTTCTGTAGGCTGCTGGCGCATGCGCAGGCTGAGTCCCCACAGGCCAGGCACCCACCTGACCTGTTCTGAAGTCCCAGGGTCCAGGGTCCAGGGTCTAGCTCAGCACGGTGCCATCGGAGGCCTGGAGTACACGGTTTTGCGAGCACATGATTCAGAGCAGCAGGGCACCTGCCAGCTCGCTGTGGCTCCATCTCCCGGTCTCCCTGGCACACACCCACCACGGCGTAAGTGACCTCTTGTTCCAGTGGTACCCATTGGGGGTGTGTGGACAACAGCATGAGCAGGGAAGGCGCACAGGTGGAGGTGGTCCCCAGGGCTGCCTTTTAGATGCTGCCCTCTGGGCTTGGAAGGCTCCCCTGCATGATGGTGATAGCGAGGACCCCGGTGCCCTCCTGGTCGTGTGATGCGAATGGCAGGTCACTGAGGCAAAACTGGTCCTGGAGCCCAGCCAATGCCCTGCTCTCTGTTCACCCTCTGTCAAGTCCCTGGTGCTTGAGAGAAGGAAGGAAGGGCCCAGTCTGAGACCATGAGCATTGCTGCCACCCCTGGAGGTGACCCATGTTGGCCCTGCCCCCTGCCCCTCCCCCGCTCCCCCTTGGGCCCCAGGCCCAGCTTCCTGCAGCTCCCTTCTCAGAGCCTTTTATCCGGGTGGGCGCGTTCTATGTGAAACAGAAAAAATGACAAAGTCGCTCAGCCACTGAGCTGTTTTCACACCGTTGGGCTCTGACAGGCTGTGAGAGAGGTTGGGGGAGGTGCTGCTGTCATACTTTTGTTATTCGGTGCTAATTAGAAGAAAGTGCTCCGGTGCTGGAGGAGCGCTGTTGCTGCCTGTGGAATTACACAGAATGCGCAGCCCAAGTCCTGGGGGCCGCAGCCACTTTACGCACAGTGCTTTGTTTTGTGTGTACAGAGTCGACATTCCCTGGTCAACCAAATAGCACAGATGTTTAGGGGCAAACTGGGAAGAGTTTCTGTGTGTCCTTTAAAGCCATCTCTTTGCTTTTCCTGTAGTAATTGCAATGAAGGTCCAGAGGAAAACACCTTTGATGCCTAGAAACCCTGAGTCCCCAGGGAGGCAGGTGGCGTTTCTTCCCCTGCGGGGAGAGGCAGGGTTTGGAGGGAGGGAGCCTGGGGAACTGAGAGGGCATGGATGGCCAGCGGGTGGGTGGAAATTTGTTCTCCAGAGTCCACTATGAGCTCCTTGAGCAGTTCCAGCCGCCTCTAGGCGACTGCACAGCCATATCTGCTGTGGCCGTATCTCACTGAACGCTCACAACACCCCTATAATTGTTCCTATTTCTATAGAGAAGGAAAAGGAGTCTCAGAAAGGGTAAGTAATATACCTGAAGTCACATAGCAGGTACCTAGCACTACTAGAATCTGATGCCAGCTTGTTGAGGTCCATTGTCCATGTTTCTGGCTTTGAAGTTGGGCTACTTTGCTCTGGGAGTATTACTACTACCACTACTACTACTACCACTACTACTACTACCACTACTACTACCACCACCACCACCACTACTACTACTACTACTACTACTACTATTGCCCAGCTGTGCAAATGAAGAATCTGAGAGTCAGAGGATTCTATCCAGCTGGCTTCCACACAGTGAAAAGGGGCGGACTGCTGATTGCAGAATGGCCTCAGGGCTCCAGGAAGGTAGAGGCAAGAAGAGCAGAGGAACAGGCAGAGAGGGGATGCATAAGGGGGTCCCAAATCATCAGCACGTGAGACCCAGCTCCCCTTACCAGCGGGGTGATCTCAAGCAAATAACTTAATTTCTCTGTGCCTCCATTTTGTGCTCTATAAAATGAAGATTTAACAGTTCCTGCCTCATTGTGGGATGTGGGCACTAAATGAATAATCTACATCAAGCACTTCAGAGCTTCCTGGTCCCCAGTGCACCCTGGTGAAAAGCTGGCTGTGGCTGGCATGATGTCCCCTCTGTGTGCCAGAGCACTGCTGGATGCCCCCATGCCAACCGGATCTCGCTGGGTCATCTGGAGTGAGTAGCGCTGCTCTGGACCTCATTTTGTCCTGGTGCAGAACCAGCGTCTCTGGGCAGAGGACCTCAGAGGCCGGGGGTGGTTCTCACTGCCCCAATCCTGAGTTCTTATGCGATTGGCCCTCTGTACCCCTGGGTCCCTCACCCACAGATCCAACCAACCACAGATTAAAAACAGTAAAACATACAGAGCATCTGTACTGAACATATATAGGCTTTTTTCTTGTCCTTATTCCCTAGATGATACAATATAACAACTGTTTACATGGTGTCTATGGGAAAAAGAGATGGCAATCCATTCCTGAAGCAACCCCAAAATAATCAGCCATTGAAAACCCTATGAATAGCACAGAAGCACTGACATAGTACCTGGGCTGGGACAGTGTCGAGGAGTGTTTTGTTCTGCTATACATAGGGTCACTATCAGTCAGGCCAACTCCACGGCACCTCACAACAACAACACAGTGTTTACATTGTATTAGGCATCACAAGTCATCTAGTGATGATTTTAAGTGTACAGGAGGATGTGCATCATTTTCTGCATATATTATGCCATTTTATATAAGGGTGCACTAGGACTGTGGGACCCACAATGGTCCTAGAGCCAGCCCCCAACAATGATGAGGGACAACCATACAGATTTCACGCCTTCATTCAACAAGGCCAGAAACAGTGCCAGGCTCTGAAGAAAATAGCAGTGGCCCCTGGCAAGTTCCAGAGTCTTATATGTACAAGGGCAAAGATCTGGGAAGCCATGACAGTGGGAAACCCTTTGGAGCTGTATGGTTCTCTCACTTCACTGAGGAGGCTGATGGTGCTGGTCAGTGCATTCAAGTTATAGAAAACTGTTCCCTACTGCCTCTGGGGCCATCCTCCTGCTCCCATCTGTGCTGTGCAGCCAGCTGAGCAGCCCTCACTTCTCCATTTGATGGAGGAGAAAATTGGGGCCCACAGAAAGAGAAATGATTGTCCCGAGGCCAGGGAGCTAACCAGCAGGGTGCTCATTCCCAAAGCATTTCTCTGGACTTGTCATGCCCAGTCAAGTCATCAATTTTGTCATGTCATCATTAGCACCTTCATAGAAGGACTGATTTTTCTCTGCTGGTAACCAGAAAATCAGACTGGTAGCCTTTTGACGAGCCATCTATTTCAGTCTCCTGAAGATCTACTATGCAGATAGCTGTGGTCCTTGTCCCTTGAGAAGCTGCTCAATGAGTCAACTCATAAAGGCTGAGTGGACGTGTTTTTGTGCCTGGAAGAGAATGAAAACCGGTCATGACCTCAGGGACTCTCGCTGGCTGTGTGAGAACCACGGAAGTCAGTCATGCACTGAGTACCTACTGTGTGCCAGGGATCTACTCTGCCAATGAGAGGGTCATGCCACTGATTCTGCACTGCCTGAGGAATTCCCTTGCTTCATTTACATAGTAAGAGAGGGGCTGGGTGAGGTCAGGCTGCAGGTAAAACAGGAAATGGACAATTCTGGACTCACTCATGCTACCACATCCCTCCAGGCTTACCTGAAACCCTCCTTTGCCTGGCATCTTGAACTTTTACTTGCTAAATCTGGCCACCCCACCAAGATCACATGGCCACTCTGATGAGAACCCAGATGATCAGACCCTCCAGTTCCACTTTTGCCACCATGATGTCAGCCTCCCAAGGGCACTGAGAGCCTGATGGGAAAGTTAGGTTGGTCTGAGGCTGACCAGGAATATCTGACAAGTTACAGGAGGAAACTTCCATGGCCCAGCTCCAGCCAATCTCCAAGTGGAGACCTGTCTCAGGGACCCTGGGCTTGGGAGGTACGCTGGGGTCTGCTTGGGGGTGGCGACAGAGGTCAGCAGTACATGGCACAGTAAAGGAAGTGAATTGGGGGTGGTATGCTGGCAGCCAAAATAAGAAGGGAGAAGAGGCAGAGGGCAGGACATCATGGCAAGTTCTGGGCTCCAAGGAGAAGAAAAAGCCAGAGAGACGCTCCCCTGGGCAGGGCTGCTGGGAAGTCACTGAGGATGTGGCGTCTGTGTTCACGCTTGGATGTCCCCTGCTCTGTCTGCTCAGCCTCTTGTCCCTCTGTGTTCCCTGTCCAGTACCAGCTCTCCATTTTCCAGGGGAGTCAGTGGGGCTGACTGTGCCCAGACCTAGCCCAGCCAATAGGCATAGCACCTTCCCCTGGCTCCTTCCCTACACCCTTGAGGGGCCAAGTCCCTTAGAGGTGGACATGGGACCTCAGTTACTTTAAGTTGATCCAATGAATGGCATCCCCAGAAGTATTGTTGGGGCTACTGGGAAGGAGATGTTCTTCCTTGGATTTTTCTGGCTGTGTGCACTGAAACCTAACCACAGTGTATTCAGTAAGAAGGCTTTGTTTTCCTTGCTGTCCTCTACAGGTTGGCAGGTTAGGCTGGTTCCTTCTTCATCCTTAACATTTATTTGGGGGTGGGGCTTGCTTCTTAGTCCCATTATGGCTACCAAACCTCCAGCCACTGTATCCATAATTTAGACAAGAAGATTAGGAGGAGTAAAAGGGAAGGGTGCTTGTTAGCCAAATCTATCTTTGTGTCTTGTTTTGTTTTGCTTTGTTTTGAGATTGAGGTCTCACTATGTAGCCCAGGCTAGGCTTGAACTCATAATCCTCTCCCCTCAGTCTCCTAAAGCTGGGATTACAGGCACATCCCACAGCTAATGCCCTTTGAACTTGAGCCTGCTCCACCAAAATCAGGGTATAGGGACCCCTGTGGGAGACCTTGTGCTGGCCACCACTGCATCTCCAGCACTCAAGACAGAGCCTGGCATACAGCACAAAGTCCCTAAGTCTGGGGCCAGTGGGTGGATAGACAGAGGGATGGTGGGTGTGTGAACAGAGGGATGGATAGTGGGGTGGTAGAAGGATGGACAAATGGGTGAGTGGGTGGGTGGATGGATGGGCTGGTGATGAGTGAGTAGATGGATGAATGGGTGGGTGATGAGTGGGTGGATAGATGGGTGCATGGGTGGGTGAGTGGATGGATGGATGGATGAATGGGTGGATGGATGGGTGGATGGATGGATGAGTGGGTGAGTGATTGAAGGAATGGGTGGATGGATGGATGAGTGGGTGGATGGATGGAAGGGTGGGTGGGTGGGTAGATGGGTGGGTGGGTAAGTGGATGGAGGGATGGAAGGGTGGGTGGGTGGGTGGATGAGTAAGTGGGTAAGTGGATGGAGGGATGGATGGGTGGATAGAGGGATGAGGGGATGAGTGGATGGAGGGATGGGTAGATGGATGGATAAATGAGTGGGTGGGTGGGTGAGTGGATGGAGGGAGGGGTGTACAGAGGACACATGAGATGAGAACTGTGTGCCTTGTCCTGCCAGTGCCTTCACACATGCTAGAGCCGTGGTACTTACCATCCAGGGCTGGCTAAAGCCTGGACACTGGAGCTGCCCCAGAGCTTCTGGCCCCTCAGGCTGGTGCCCCTGAGACTCTGCATTTTAAAGCAGTTCCAGGCCTGGTAAAGGCTGCTGGTCTGGATGCCCCACTCGTTGAGCCTTGGTGCTAGAGGAGCAAGCCCTAGCTGGGAAGCAAGAGGGAACATGGAGGTGCAGATGCAGCACATCTGGAATCCGGCGCCCCAGGCTGGGAGGGCTTGGTGCCGTGCAGGCTGGACCCACTTCCTGCCCACTGTGGACAGAGGATCAGGCCACGGAGTTGCCTGTGATCTCTGTGGTGGGGGGCGCACAGACTCACGCTCAGGAGATATGCAGAGGGAGGAACCGTGCCGCGACGGGAGGACCTGGTAGAGGGAGGTACCTCCAGAGGGAACCTGCGTTGTTTCCTCCCGTGCCTGGCCAGCACCCCCACCTCCTGCTGGCCCCTGGACTTGCACCTCTATGAAACTACATGTCTAGGTATCAGGCCTGTCCCTGAGGAGGCAGCGCAGGAGACCCCATCTACAGTTCAGTAGGGTCTTGGTGGGGACAGGTCCTGGGTGTGGGCAGAAGGCACGTGGGGCTGGCAGAGTTCAGGGTCTGGCTGGGCACAAGCTCTGGGGTCAAGTGACCACCCAGAGGGGTCTCCCAGGCACCCCGAGACTCTCCTTCCCCAAAGCAAGGTCCAGCCTGGAGGTACAAAGGCAAGAGGTGCCCCAGAGACCTCCCTCAGAGTCCCTTACGGATTTTTCACAGTTGCACTTGGCCCAGTGGATTCCATAAGGAAAATGCTGGAGCAAAAGTATGGTTCTTTCTCAGCTGCGCTGTTCCTGTGAGAAGCCACACTGTCACGCCTTATGTCAGGCCAAGTGCAGGGGCCCTTATGGGACAGGCTGGGCTGAGCATCAGGGGCGCAGTGTTCATCACGTCTCTCTGATGTGCTGCCAAGAAGGTTAATTGTCAGGGGTGGGGAATATTCCAGAAACTGAGGAAAAGGGAGGAACAGTTTTCCCTTTCCGTTGGGGTTTAGCTCAGTTGTTAGAGGCTGCTCTGTATACTCTGAGGACCCAGGTTCGATCCCCAGCACTGGAGAAGGACGTGGCAGCCCACTCTCGAAACAATCAGGCATTGAACACCCTGTGAGGGTCTCTGTGAGTCACACTGGACTTGATGGTAGCTCACAACACTCTTCCCTCTGTGTTCACAGCTGTCATTACCTGTTCAGGTGCTGCCTCCCAGGTTTTGGAACAGGTAGGAGGAGCCGAGGAGGGAGAGAGGGGCTTGCCAATGCTGGAAGATGGGCTTGCTGCTCATAAAGCACCTGTGTGAAGTGGTCCTGATTTGGCCAGGCTGTGCTCACATTATCCCTCATCACGGTTACATAGCGCCCCATGTACAACAAGTGAAACACTATTGTCAGTGCTTCTCTGCTGTTCATAGGGTTTTCAATGGTTGACTGATTTTTGGGAGTGGGTTGCTGGGTCCTTCTCCCAAGCCTACAGCACCTGGTGTTCCCAGGCGGTCTCCCATCCAAGTATTAACCAGGCCTGACCCTGCTTAGCTTCCGAGATCTGACGGGATCAGATGCCTCAGGGCTATGGCTGCAGGCCAGACTTAACAATAGTTGCTGCTTTCTCTATAACCCCACATTTCGAATTTTTGTTTCTTCACTCAAAACCACCCTGTGATGACCTCCCTTATAAGAGAGACAGTTGAGGCCCCCTCACACGGCGATGTGCGCGACAAAGCTGGATTCAGAGCCTGACTCAGGTTGAGCCCTGCTTCATGGCCCACCTCCCTGAAAGCTCCTTCCAGCCCCCAGGTCTTTGCTGCAGCCCGTCCTGCAGAGGGACAGGCGACTGCCTGTGTGTGTCCTTCCAGCTCTACCTGCCTGTGAGGTGCACAGGGGTCTGCCCTGCTCCCTGCCTCTTCTGCCTACCTCTACTTCTTTTTCTTCATAATCAGCATGCCAAGTTGCAATTTGGCATTTATATACTTGTAGATCTTTTAAACATTTCCTAAAATTTTGATTGTGAGGAACATATGTTGATTTCTGCTTAGCACCTTGACATCCAGGCACACAGCAGACCTCCATTGAAATAGTTTCAGCTGACAACCCAGCCTCAAAAAGGGAAACATCACATGTTCTTGCTCATATGTGGGAGCTAATCTATTTTAAGGGGAAAAAGTTACTATATATCTATATCCATATCTATATATAGATATAGATGTAGATATACACATACACACAGATAAATGTACAATCATACTTATCTAAGAATGGGAACTTCATGATGAATTAATATGGGGGGACTACTGGAAGTGAATAGTTCATGGGGAAGGGGAGAAGGGGAAAATGGAGGGGTAAAGAGGGAGAGAAAATGCAGAATGCAGCTGGATGCTGTGGCACACGCCTATAATCCCAGCAGTTTAGGAGGCAGAGGTAGGAGGAT